>BGPR01011419.1:0-11367 GCA_013235015.1 Araneus ventricosus
TAAAAATATCTGAGAGTTAAATGAAAACGTTCAAGAAAGAAAGCATAGTTTAGTTTTAAAGACGTCAAGCAGAATTTTTTAGGGAATTACAAGGGTCTTGGCTATAGACTGACAGTGGAAAAAATGCTGCAAAACTCTGAAGAAATGAGTTGCAATATGAGTTTAAAAGTAGACTTTTTGCACTCCCATCTTGAATATTTTCCTGAAAATTTTGAAGTATTGAGCGAGGAAATGACTAAAATATTTCACCAAGATATACATTGCATGAAAAACGATAACAAAGACAGTAGAATTTGAATATGTCGGGGCTCAAAAAGAAATAATGAACCAGTTTCAAAATCTACAGACTAGCATTCCTTTGAAGAAAAGGTAAAATAAATTTTTCTAATTTAGATACTTTTTAGATACATTTATATCTGACTTTATTATTATTTATATTGTTACAAAACTGTAATGTCGTTTCACTGCCATATTAGTCTCATGATTGGAAAGAGAGATTTACAAGGATTCGTATTGGATGGAAACCAATGATCCCCGGCCTGGGCGATCCTTTTGGCAACCTGGCGACAAATTTGGAGACCAAACGAAGGTTTTAGGAAATACAAGAATTATCGATCTATCTCTATTAGGAGCGGAGATATGCTATATCGGATGAGCCCAAACGAGGGGTAATCTCTTTGTAGTGTTGATCGCAGTGCGAATTGGTCAGCTGTCAGACGTTGTTGTTTGTGCTGTTTCTGTTATTATTAGTGATTAGATGTCTGTTTGTGTTGCTAAGTTATACAAATGCAGATTTTCTTATTACCTGTGCTTTGAGTTTTCTAGATTATCCGTGGAATATGGCATCGTTTTGCATTATCTAGCTTGCGTATCTAGGTCTCACATTTGATACTAACTTGACGTTCATGGACCTTTTGAATGCACTACAACAAAAAATAGTTAGGATCAATGAAAAAATAAGAAAGATTACGAGGGGGGGTTGAAACCCAATGTAGTGAAAGAAATATATTTAACTGTAATTGAAAAAATGATTTCATATGGTCCTGAGACATGGTTTAGAAATACAATAAAAATTAGGAATAAAGTACTACAGATACAGAGACCTCTACTCATAGCAATTACAAAAATTTACAAAACTGTTTCTAATGAATCAATGCAGACACTTTCTGGCTGCGACCCACTGGATTTAAAATTAATGACAGAAATAGAAACTACAAGAGAAATTAAGAAACTGAAGGCAAAATATTATCTTCAGAATCAAAGGAGCTTTGATTATGAAATCAAGCTAAGACCATGGCAAAGAATTAAAATAAAGTGGGAATACTTTCAAAATATGATTGAAGATCATCATATATTTACAGACGGCTCAAAAAAGGGAATAGAGTTGGTGCAGCCTTTGTTTATTATACGAACAAACAAGAAATAACAAAATCGCAGTATAGGTTGGCCGATCATAACATAGTTTACATGGCTGAAGTTTTTTTTCCATACATAAAGCTATTGACTATATTCTAGACCACGAACTCTATGACTTTAAAATCGTGTATGATTCAAGATCAGCATTGATGACAGTGGAATTCCCTAAGCGACAACAAAGAATTTATATGGCACATAAAGAAAAGTCTGAAAGATAGAGAGGACATTAAACTAATGTGGGTGAGGACCCACATAGGAGAAATAGGGAATGAGTGAGCAGATTTTCTTGCTAGGGAAGCATCCAATAGAGATTCGATAGTCATACGTTCACTTATTCAAAAGTACAAATAAGAAATATTAACAATCAAAAATTAAAAGAAAACTGGCATTACAGATGGATGCAATCTAAAAATGGAAAATATACAAGGTTAATTTACCCAGAAATTAATATGACTCGACTCAGTGCCGACTTCTATTACAATCAGATTATAACGGGACATGGTGCTATTTGGTGCTTTCCAAAATCGAATGTTTGGTAAAGATTCTAAATGCCAATGTGGAGAAGACGAAACTGTTAAACATATCCTAATGGAATGTCCAGATTGGGCTCACCAACGAGATAAACTACCAAACAGTTCGTTAGTAAAAGAAATTCATGAACTTATCTATTTACAAGGATTTAAGACTTACTCAGTCAATATAGTTAAATCTTTATTCAATTATCGCTTGGCGAATCGGATTAGATGGATTGATTGGTGTGTGGCGTGTTTTCATTTTTGCTTAAATGGTCTATAAAAAGTTTCATTGTTTAATTTCGCTTGCATCTGCGGAGTTTGGTGGCACGTCGGTTGAGCGAATTTCGCTCCCTCCGAGTGCTGACTTGTGCTATGGTGCTGGGCTGGGCCGCTTCGTGCTACCCCATCAGGAGTTCCTAATGGTTTCGGCTAAGACGGGAACTCTAATTGTATTACCGAACACCCACCGGACGATTTTGGTAACAATATGATTTTTGAAGTCTTTTTTGTATGCAAATTTTAATGACATAATAAATATATTATAAACTGTATATACTGGAAATTTTTAAAATGTCTCAGATTCGAAATTTTTAATTTCGCAATTGTAAAAAAATCCTTATGTGATGCAGAAAAAATGGATATTATTTTCAAAATCGGCATTACAAATATCACGTAATTTACATAAATTTATGAAAACTGCAAACAAAAAGTTAACTTTTGTAGACTAGTGTAATCTACGAAAGTTAACTTTTTGCATGGGATGCACGAAAACAAATCTCATGCATGGTGTCTTTTGACATTGAGAATGCGTTCAACACGATAAAGTGGCACAGCATGAAACGCATTTTATTGAAATACAATGTATCAAATATAATCCTTCTGTTGATAAACAATTGCTTGAAGGGCAGAGCAGCTCTTTTGGTGGATGGCCAGAAATGACATTAGGAACAAGATCGAGTGTTAATGATCGATGGCTGGGCGTCACTGCGTTTGCTTATCGCCAGTGAGTTGCTAAATGCATTTGAGGAAGATTGCAAAGTTCAAGCATTTGCCGATGATACTGTTAATTTAATGCCACTACGCTCGGAATATAGAAAAAATTATAAGATTGGACGAGTCCTTTTTACTTGAAATTTGGCAATGCAAAATTTCTATACAAAATTTTTAAAAATAGAAAAAGATATCACACACTCTCCGGGTATTAAGTTATGCAATACATAATTGGTTACTCAAAGAAGAAAATACAGAAGAAACAGAAGTAAACAATAGTGTTAACAATGTATCTTTCGCGCGCAACGCAGCAGCACTCTGTGATTGCATTAAAAACATTGCCTATAATCAACTAACCAATTAAGATAGAATGAAACAACAAAAATAATGCTTCTTTAAAAATTATAACACATTAAGATTAAACAAATAAAATGGGAAAAATGGAAGAGAACTCGAATGGCGAACTTTTTCAAAGTGCCACTCGCCATCGGAGTTCTAATATGGATAAATTTTCTGTCGAGGGAATGACTTAATAGTTAAATAATATTTACCTCTGTGGCCTGAATTTCTCCAATAATTGAAATGATGTTGGAAAAAACCTTTCTTTAGTAAGAAAAACTTCAGAAAGTCTTCTTTAACAAATCCAATATACAAATAGAAGATCAAATTTATCTACCCTCTGCGAAATACAGTAAGAACAACGCCATCCAGCAATTCAGAAACAAAGGATACAAAGTCTATAAGCTAGCAAACCTAGCTCTATCTATTGAGAAAAATTCGAACCAATCATAAATTTAGAAGCTCTTCAGTCCTTTTTTAATTAATTTATTATAGTAAAAGAAATTACTTGGGTAGTAGCTGTTTTCTTTTAAATTATTATTTAAATTATCAAAAGCTGTGATAAATGTTGAATGGTTATTACAAATATTTTTTATTCTATTAATTTGTGAATAAATAATGTTTTTAAAATTTTAGTATTAAGATTAGTATGAAAGTCACAAAGTGTAATGGCCTTAAAATTAAAGATTTTTCTTTTATCATAATTGCCAATAGAGAGATACCTGAATCCAAAATTTCAATTTCCAAATCCAAAAATTTGCATTTGTTAATTTCATCACTGGTATTGTTTAAGTTAAGCTCTTTAAGCTCTCTTCCATTTTTTCCATTTTATTTGATTAAACTTAATGTATTATAATTTTTATTGAAGCATTATTTTTGTATTTTGATTCTATCTTAATTGGTTAGTTGATTATAGACAATATTGTTGATACAATCACTGGATGCTGCTGCGTTGCGCCCAAAAGGTATATCGTTATCACTATTGTTTACTTCTGTTTCTTCTGTATTTTCTTTTTTTGTAATTAAATACCTTTCTTTTGTATTTTATTGGAAGTTTCTGAATTTTTGCGCCATTCTGTTTAATGCAAAGTTTAATTTCTCTTGCTAAATTATTTCACTCGTACTTACTCAAAGAAGCTTAAAGACGTTCAAATTACATTCGACCAGAATTTATCTTTCATTCTGCACTTGAATATCGTCCAGGAAAAATTGGTAAATCAATGGAAAACTTGGCCTAGTTACAGATTTAATTTAATGGGAAAGTAAAACAAAGGAACAAAGATTTTAAAATTAAACGATTGCCAGTATTTGCTCTTACAAAGACATTTAGAAAAGTTTCAAACGAAGCACTCCAATCCTTTGTAGTTGCCCATCTATTGATATTAAGATAGCTATCGAAAATAAAGTGATCGAAGATATCGAACGAGAGACAAGGATTGAATTTATAAATCATATTGCAAATTTTGATTAAGAAATTTGGACGCCACCTTGGAAAACTAGATCTGTACCAAGAACATATACCATTTCAAGATAGTAAGGATGAGGGTAACTACATTTGCACTGACGGTTCCAAGATGGAAACTAGATTGCGCTATGCATTTGATTTTTTCAAGGATGGAGTGGAAATTAAGCAAAAGCGTTTAGTATGGTCTTAATGGATGAATTGATTGATTGTTTTGGGCTTTACAGGTGCAAGAGCCAAATTTGGCTAGGCTGCGCCAAATTATGCCAACGGAAAGAATCTGAAAAGGTGTAATGGTAGATCTTTTTCACTAACAATCAACATTAATGGATATAAGATCGGTAAATGAGAGGAGAAATACAATAAACAACTTAAAAGACTCTATTAAGAAAAGTTATGGTGTTTTTCAACTAATGTTGATTAAGGTCCATGAGGGTACTCGGGAAATGAATTGGGCAAATCAGCACAATTATCAAATAACATAGATATTCACTGTAATAGTTTAGTTGTCTAAATTAGAAATGAAGGCAAAAGTAGAATTAAAGAAGAATGGCAATGCCATTGAGACAATGCTCAAAAAGGGTCAAGGACAAAAGCATTTTTTGAAAATGTTGACTTCTATCGAATAAAGGGTGATTTTTCTGTAAATCAAATCTTTACATGACGCGGGATTTTTTGGGCTCACCACTCCAGATTTCCAGATTCTTTGTTAAAGACCCTAAATATCAATGTTAAAAGACAGTGGGAACGGCTGAATATCTAATGAAAGAATCTGAAATTTGGCAAAGTTAATGGAGTAAACAGTGGCGGTGACTGGAGTGCAAAAGTGGGGGGAAGGGGATAAAATATTTAGAGACACCTAATTTTTAGCCATAATTAACCTTATTATTCGAGGAACGGGAAAAGGTATGCAATTCCCAACAGGTTTATTATCTCCTTTTAGCCTCTCTTTGGAAGGGGCATTAGAGCATAATCTCAATAATCATCGATGTAACGGAGTACCGGAATAACTGTTTTAGTCAAAATAGTAATTATTTGAAATAATAATGCAACTTTAACATTTGTTAAAGTGTAATTGTCATAATTAGTATTCAAAATCTTTTCCATAAATGTTCAGTTAATGCCGACAACAAGCATCAGCGAATGCAGGTCTGTAAAGGAAAATTATTGTGTGCAATTGTTAACAGAAACTATTCTATATATGTAAATACTACCTTATATTTTATCGATTGGCATCATATTTTGTAATACATATCTCAACTTGTTTTTCAAATGCACTTGGTCTCCCATAAGATATATGTTCTTTGAGACACATCCAGTATAACCTCTACAAATGTTAGGTCTGAATGATATCACCATTGCTGTAACCATCAAACAATTATTAACAATAATAATACCTTAGTTATCGAGGAAATGGGATAGGCCTGTTATCCCCAATTGGTCTGTTATCTCCTATTAGCCTTCCCTTGGTAAGGGGCATTGACCTCTTTCCTATACATAGAGTATAATCTCAACAATCGGTGTTTAATGATCTTATCAAAATGGTACCAACCAATTTTCACCCAATTGCAATAAGATTGAAATAATAATGCAAATTCCAGTAATTGTAAAAATGTTAATGTCACAACTAGCATTTAGAAATTTCTCTATCAATGCTCTTTTAATGCCGATAACATGCATCATGTATACATATAATCAAGAACGGGTCTCAATTCTGTCGGAGACCCGCATCTAGACACAGCTTTGTAGCCCATCTGTTTAAAAAATAATCTTTTATTGTAATACCTAATAGTTACTTTGATTGTTGTAATAATGCTTTCTAAATAAAGTCGTTCGGGGGACGGCTTTCTGGTGCGGGGCCCTGTGTGCCCCGTGGGGGGGGGGGGGGTTGATCGCTTTTTTCTACGGGCAGCCACCTAAACTGCGAAAAGAGATCACACGATCTCAAAAGCGGGGCTGTCCGTAGTGTGAAGAAGAAGTATAGGGAGTAGACAACAAATTTTAAAAATTTAATTGCAGAATTAGCTAGCTTTCTTAAACATTATTGAATTTTTCTAATTCCTAGTTTTAAGCATCTAAAATGAAATAAAAATTTAATTTTTCACGCAAAAAGTGGGAGACCCCCCCCAGTTGCCGCCACTGGCAGTAAACAGCCAGTTATTTGGGAAAACCAACCACTTAAAGTATATATTGAAAATGCTAATACCTCTTCTTCTATTAAAGAAATAATGTCTGAAGTTTTCTACCTGAAACTGCACTAATGTTAACTTTGCTTCGTTTCTTAATGTCTTTTCTTTTTCAAAATAACTGCATTTATTTACTTATTTTATTTGCTTAGTTGCGTAATAAGAACTTTTTTAAGGACTTGCATTTATTATTTATATTTTGTTATAACTTTTTTTCGTGCATATATTAGTTTTTATTTTATTGTTCTTTAGTTCAAAATTCTTTGATTCAGTTTAATTCTTTGGAAAGCTTTACCTTAATTTGTTCATGAAAATACTTCGTTTAGATAAGTTATGCATTATATTATTTTTCTATGTTTTTTAAATTAGTTTTTAGTAAGAGAAATGAAGTTTTCAATTTATTTTTATTTTATTTGTTGATTTCTCTTACGTTAGCCATTTTGTCAAATTTTTATGTTTCTTTGGGAAAGTTTACTTTAAAAAAAATAGCCTTTTAATTGATTTTTGATTGATATACTTGATGTACCTTGCATCATCTGTCCTTTTAGTAACCGATGGGTCCTTGGGCCCCATATATTAAGCGGACTGCTTGGCAGCGGCCTCTCTTATCAACCGCATCGATTGGGCTAGGGCGGAGTCTACATGCGTGCATGCAAGACATGTGATATATATTTGAAATGGGTGTTCAAACTCCCATTTAGTTAGCCTCAATAAAACATGGTTATTTTTTCGTAGTGTGATCGTACGTGCGGGAACGGCAATCGCACTCGCATTGTGGAATGTTCTTTGGACAGAGAGGCTATCGACCCGTCCTTGTGCGATGCAGACAAAAAGCCGGTCGAGTACGAGAGCTGCACTCTTGGGCCATGCGAAGAAGTGAAATGGACAGTCTCCGAATGGAGTGGGGTACAGTATACATCTCATTATTTCTCCTTGAAATATCGCAGTCGCATTAATTGAAATTGGGTTTGCAGGAACCACAGAAAGTTCATCTCCATTAACAGATTTAAAGAGAGGAAGTGTTCCCCTCTGCACTTTTTCGTATGTCGCTGAGACTCCAGACTTTTCATAGGATGATGCAATATTTTCCTCTTTGAATTAATGTAAGAGTACCATAAATGCTGTACAAAATATGCAGAAGTGTATACTGTATTTTTACTTCCTTACCATTTTGTGCAAATTTACTAAAATTTATTCCGGTTTTATTAATAGGTTACATAAAAAAATTAAGCACTATAGTTGTTATATTTGTAAAAATAATCAAAACATAATAACGATGTTCTTTTGTCTTAACGAAACAATGAGACAATGAAGATTTTTCGTGGTGATATTAATGTTCAGTAGGTTACTCTCATGCAGATTTACATAATTTCACTTCAGTAGCAATTCCATTGTTGCAGAGTGAAAAACGTTCTTCTATTTGAAATATGAAGACTCTTGTACAGTCCCGAAAAAGAAACAGGAGCCACCTAGCATTATTTTGCCGTCTTTCATCGCATATTAAAATAAAAGCTACTGTGTGATTTTTAGGAAATAACATCTAGTAAAAGATTCCATGTTTAAAATTTTCATAAGGGGTATATATATATATATATATATATAATTGCACTAACTTCAAACTTTCCAATGGAAAGAGACGTTTTTCTTAATAAATTTTAAAACTACATCAAAATTTATGTTCTATTACCCCGTTTCATCATCCTAGCTTTTTTTATTTCGAAATTATACGCAAATCAAATTTTGAATAACTAATTTTAAAATAGAATTTGTTAATTTTATTGATATCTTGAGGAATAATATAACTATTGGCCTAGAATTTTTTTTATGTAATTGTATGAATTATTCTATATATTTAACACTTTTACTTTTTATTTTAAAATAATTTTGAGCACATGGAAATGTTTTATCAAAACTGATGTTTAAAATTTTTTGAACAGCCACGCTTATAACTTTTAACAGTAATCGAGACAGATGGTCATTTGATAAGCCTAGGCAAAATTTCAGCATATTCTTGCGAGTAGTTTTGAAATAACATTAATTTTTCTATTTTCGCTGTAAAACGATGTACTTAAGGGCTAATCATATATTTGAAAAACGTTTTCATTATTAAATATAATCATTTCACCACTTTATTTTATAAAATTTAAATATATAAACGGTTAACTATTTATATATATAAATTAAAATTTTATAAATTAAAGTGGTGTAGCATTTCATTTAAATCATTAAGATAAGAAGAATTTGATAATACCAATACCTATCTACTTACAAAAAAAACCCAAGAAAATAAAAAGTAAACTGTGAAAGTCAGAATAAATTTCATGTTAATACACATACTTATTCATACACATACTAACATTTCATTAAAACAACGAATATTCTCTTTTATTCAATTACTTCCATTCATGTAAAAATGGCTACGTAAATAATTATGCATTATTAAAATTTTAACACTTTGTGATCAAAATTTGTTCAGGCGAAAGTGAAAATTTTACGAAATTTCCAGAACTATGGGATATCATGATTTTTGCAGGACAAAGTAAATTTTTTTGGAAAAAAGTTCTGCTCTACAGAACTCTTTTACGCATAAAGGTTTATCGATTGTAAAATGTAGATCATTACTTTGAAAATAGCATTTAAAGTGCAAAATAGTTTAAACTGCTACTACAGGCATTAAAATGTAAGCAGAGTTCTTCTCTATCTAAATGTGGAGACAACCCCTTTCATATTTAAAACACAAAATATCGAATATCTTCCGATCTACTCATGGCATATTAACCAAAATTTATTTCTAGGGGTATATTTTCATGAGAAATTTATTTATGACATCGAAAATGGGTTTTGCTATTGAAATTTTGAAGTTAGAGCAATTTTAATAATTTAGATGACCCCTTTAGATGTTTTTAACCATAAAATCTTTTAGTATACGTTATTTTCTGATGTACGGTACTTTTTTCCAATATACAATGAATTAGCGCAAAATAATGCTGGGTGGCTCCTTTAATTTCAGAGACTGTACCAATTTGTTATTATTATATGTTGTTAGTTATTTAAAAATGAAACTTCAGGAGGATATTGAAACACAAAGTTTATAAATTATTTAGAATTCTAATGGTGCTTTTTAGTACTACTTTTTTACTTTACTCTTTTACTTACTACTTACTGTTTTATTTTTGCTTACTTTTACTTTTTTTACATACTTTTACTTTACTTACTTTTACTTTTATTGTTCTACTTTTTTTACTTACTTTACTTTTTTTATTTTACTTTTTTACTTTTTTTACTTACTTTACTTTTTTACCTTATTTTTTTATTTATTTACTTTTTACTTTACTTTACTTACTTTACTTTATTGGATATCTTTGAAAATATCCATTTCAATGATTCAAAAGCTAACTTTCCTTTTAATGTGTTCTCAGTGTGAAGATTCTTGCAGTCCGAGCCTACAGTCAAGGCAGGTCCACTGTACAAACGAAAAAGGTGCGGTTTTCCCTGACGATTCTTGCGACGCAGCTACAATGCCAGAAGTGACTAAAGCCTGTCAGAAACCTGCTCAATGCAATGCTGTGTGGCGTGCATCTGAATGGTCAGAGGTGAGAAATCCATCTTTAGATACGCAGAAGCGATGTTAAAAATATCTGCTATAAAGTAGGAATAAAATTGAACTCTTTGGTTGACTATATATTTTCAATGTAGAAGACAGCCAATAAATCTGATACTACTTATTATTTAATCAATTTCATATTCACTATCGAAAACTGCACCCATGTATGTTCAATTTGCAGTTCAAAACAATGCCAACTTGAATCCATTTTCGGGGAAGGCTTCTTATATCATAATTACTAATTTTCCGGATATGCATCATTCCCTTTTTTTATATAATACTAGATTATATACCCGGCGTTGCTCGGGATAAAAGTATTTTCAAGTCCAAGTACTTATAACACTTTCAATTTAATAAAATGTTTTCCGCGAAAGCGTCTTTCGTCGAGTTTCGTTAATCAACTGACCCTTTGGACCAGCACTGAAACACCCTTCTTCTTTTGCTCTCCTTAGTTTGAACCACCTGGCAAGAATCTCGTAGTCCTTCGTACTCCATTTTCCCCTGCCCATCATTGCTACGGCAACAACAGAAACTCTTTCACATCTTGGATTTTATTGCCATTATTAGGACTATAATTCTCTTCTGTTTAGTGTTTTTGTCACTGACTGTAAAAAAACCGCATAGTGTTCTTTCTTTTTTCATTCAGGTCCTCTCCCTCTGCTAGGAAGTGGGATCAACAATCTTGAAGGATTTTACACACTCATTTATGATCATTTAAAATTTGTAAAATTAAGTGAAACATCGCGGAAAGAGAGTAATTAACATCATTGGATTGTGGTGCAAACATATTGAAAGAGGTATATGCTACGAAATAAAAGCTAAATAAAATTTCTGCCTTTCTGTTAACATTCAAAG
>BGPR01011419.1:11732-34122 GCA_013235015.1 Araneus ventricosus
CTTAATGGCACAAGATGCTCTACAATATTGTTAAAATATCTTCACGATATTGTACGGCATTCAGAATACTGAACGACGTCGTGCAGAAAATGCACAATATCTTGGGCTAATTAGAACATGACGCTGTCTCATCGCCATTGGTTAAAGCAGCGACGTCACAGCAAAGGACGTACAGTCCCTCCAGCAGATTTCATCAAGTGTCACAGCCGATGACGACGGCACACGTCTTTTGATTTTCATTTATTCTGGTTTCTAAGTGTAATTTACAATTCATTTGATTCAATTTGCTAGAAGCAATATATTTGCTTAACCTTTCAGTATTAAAATTGTACCTCTTGTAGTTATCGATAAAAATTATATCTCCAATCGTGACAACCTCCAAAAGCCCCAAAGGATATCCAACGGCACTTTAAGCAACTCTTTGCAGCTGTTGGAATCCAGAGCCAATAGTTTAAATCTGCTTGTAACCCTATTGACCAAATGCAAATTTTCGTTGAAAAAATGCAAAATTAACTGCCTTTAAGAAAATTCCAAAAGCGAGAGACCCAAAAGAAGGAAACTAAATAACCCCGAACCATTTCAATACCATTCCATGACCCCGTTCATTAATATTTGAATGGAAGGCCTTTCGCTTACTTCTGTAGAAAAAGTGGTGTTTAAAGTTTTATATGCAGGTACAGTACTTGTAAATAACATTGCCCAAAAATAAACATCTCCAAACCACAGCTATAACAATATATTAAAAAATCATATACTTGTAGAAACAATGGAAACGGTTTGAATCTAAGCCCAACAATGAAAAATGTTGTTGAGGGATAATATATGGGTTGATAAATAGGGGGGAAATTCATGACAACTAATTTATTTATTCTTAAGCGGAAAATAACGTTCTCCACAGATACAGTATATGTTGTGACTAATCGCATTTCATCTAGTATTAACTAACAATTTCTATGAGTCCAGAACTTTAAAAAAGATGCCAACAGCACGCAGAGTTACTATGTCGTCACTCTTCGAAGTTCTGACTGTGCCAGATGCTGCCTAAATGCGGTGATCGGAGGACAAAAAACCGTTATAGCAGTGTATCTGTGCATATGACATTTTATCCACCAAGTAACTGTGCCTGAAAATAACATTTTATCCGAAGGTATTGTACCTGAAAAGAGCGTTTTATCCATAGGAATTATTCCTGCAAATAGCGTTTTATCCGCAAGTACCTGAAAATAACGTTTTATCCATAGGTATTGTACCTTCAAATATTATACGCAAGTACTGAACTTGCAAATTACATTTTATCCTTAGATATTGTACCAGCGAATAACGTCGCCCAAGTAAATGATAAGCATCGTGTGATTTAGAAATTCTACATATGATGTCGACCGTTGAAAAAAACAGAACAGTGATCATTAATCTTTAGATTTTAATAACTTAATAACTAATTATTTTTTAAGCTGTTCAAAATTATCTATTATGTAATTTCAATTTTTTTTCGGTATCTGATCTAACTAATGATTTCGGAATTGATTTTGTAGCACTAAAGGATTTTAATTGAATTGTTTAAAAATATACTAATTCATAGTTCAATAGTTCATCCACTAATAGTTCAAATACCTGTTCCGTAAATTTTAAGAATTTAGATGTTGCTTTTTTGGATTTCTTTGGTTTCAGACATATTTGCTAACATCCAATTCAATGATTCATAAACTAACTTTCCGTTTAATGTATTCTCAGTGTGAAGATTCTTGTAATCCGAGCTGAACTAAAAGACTCAATTACCGGACATCCCCCCCCCTTTAGAGGAGAAAGGAGTATCAACATCTAAAGAAAAGAAATTACGAACTAATAGTGTAACAGTGAAAATGCCTGTGCTGTATATAGTGTGAATATTTCTTTCTTTTTGTGTCCGTGTCTTTCTTCCCGTGTCTTGCCCATCAAACCGTTCAGTGACCGGTCTGGTCACGGGTACGGGGGTAAGAGACGGCGTTCTGTTCTGTAATCCGAGTTTTTAATCAAGGCAGGTCCACTGTGCGAGCGAGAACAGCGTGGTTTTCCCTGACAATTCTTGCCACGCTGTTAAAATACCGTTACTGGAACGGCCATGTCCGAAACTTGTGCATTGCGAAGCCATGTGGAACACATCCGAATGGTCAGAGGTGAGTAATAAGGCTTCAGCTATGAAAAAGCGAGAATTTAAATGTTTAAAATATCCGCTATAAACTACTATGGCTCTCGAAGAAGTTATAAAGACGATAAATCTTAATACAAGTAAGAAACTTTTAACTATTCTTATCTTTCTAGATATGTGGGACGTGTTTTACGGTAAGATGGAAGGATTTATTTGAAATTTTAGAAGAAGAAAATGTGCCTAGATATTTAATAAAAATGATAAGTAGTTTATTCTCAAATAGGGTCATCGTTGACAAAGAGTTGATATTGAATTTATGGTTGATATACATAAAGAAAATAATATTGAATGTTGGAGTCTGACAAGGTCTTGGAGCCATCTTGTGGTTGTTAGTAGCGAACAGACTTTTAAGGTTAGCTAATATGGATGGCAATGCAAAAGTTTGTTTGCGGATGATGTCGCCGTTTCAGTTGTGGAACCAGTAGCCTATACATTTACGAGGTCTAGTAGGAATGTCCTTGAACATGTAGAGAACTAGGCAGGAAGCTATGATCTACAGATAAATCCTTCCAAATCCGTGTACCCTATATTTTCCAAAAAGGCATCTGGAAGGCCGCCTATTCTACTTCAAGGCAAGAACATAAAATTTGAAAACGAGTTTAAATATCTTAGGATTGTGATAGACAACAAGTTATCCTGGACGCCACATTTAGATAACGTTAGAAATAAACTCATTAAAATACAGAACAAGATGGCTAGATTTTGTCGTTCGAGTGGCGTGTGAAATCTGAAATAATAGAAGAGATATATTGAGAGCAACTGAAAAACTGATATTGTATGAAATTGAAGTTTGGTATAAGGGCGCAGTGTATATAAATAGGAAGTTATTACAGACACAAAGGTATGCTCTCCGTAATATAACTAAAACTTATCGCACAGAATCAACAGTAGCGATGCAAGTTTTGGCGAGTTGCATTCCTCCTGATATAGCAGCAAGAAATGAAGTTCTTGTTTTATTGATATTAAAATGCAATTTTTGTCCTACAGGCAGTCGGATGCGACAAAGTGCTGGGGTCTACCACCAAAGTGGACGCGTGTGGTGTATGCGGAGGAGACGGGAGTTCGTGCAGAGTTGTAAAAGGTATTTTCGACGAAGACGACTTCAAAGTAGGTATGTCAAGTGGGATCTATTTATCATTATCGCATTAGTTTCCAGAGTATTCAATCTGTACAGTTATATGAATGCTTCTTGTTATCGATGATTAATTATTACTTCAAAGTCACTTGAAATGAAATACATAGAATATTCTTAAATTACTGTCACAGTTTCCGCACATTTTAAATTTCGGATTAAAAACATGTCACACACAAAAAATGGTAATAAAATTGGTAAAGTGCAAGCCACAAATTTTATGTGACATCGCTTCGCTTTCCGTATTTTGATGTGTATTCTGTATCTCTTTATTTATATAGATAATGAAAATGCAGTATTTGTGTATATAGGAGTTATATACAATATATTATGTTGCATTTTTTTAAAAAATTTAAAAAAACATTACAAGTATTTTTACTAAACACGCTTTACAAGGGTTGGTAAAAGGTAATGGTACCTCCGTATTTCGACTGGAGCGCACCAGTTGGTGCTGGCATCCTCTGAGCTGATGAAAGACAGCCACGTGAAGGCATGTGGTGAGGGAAGACAGTCTATATTTACTCAGCAGTAATTATAAGGGGCTTGAAGTGCGGTGCAAAATAGAAAGAGCTATAATATGTTTACAAAGCACGCTCTTGGACAAAAATCTAAGTTCCACTAGGCCATAATGATCAGCACTGTTATAAGGGTCGGCTAAATGCATGTGGCGATGCTGCGTTTCCATATTGTACAGATGGGGTACACTAGCTGGGGTTAATTCTTACATAAAATATGTCAATTAGTAAAGAGAAATATAATACCTTTATATTTTTAGTACGTTATTATTTCATAATCTCTATAGAATAACGATAAGCTTATGATTTTTTTAATAATTTCACTTAATTTTATAAGTTATTCTGATGAGTTATCATCATAATTAGCCGCTCTCTCTAACATCCGGGCGGGTTGCCGGCAAAAACCCACTCTGCTCAGCATAGTAGGTCTCGGCCACTACTTTTTCAGTTTTAAATCCTGCATGAAGAACAGTGGAAAAGACCTCGTTGGCCAAGAGAGCACGTTACCTGGACCAAAGAGCAATAGGCCTATGTATACTTCATAGATGAGTCCAGATTTACTCTGGAGAATGATTCAGGTCGTGCACTGATATGGAGAGAACAAGACACCAGATACTATCAATCTAACAGTATTGAAAGATACAATTACAGAGGAGGTGTATTCATGACTTGGGCTGGAATCTCTATGGGTGGACTTCCACTTGCTCCATGGTAGAACTCTCAGTGCTGTGAGATGTGCTGACGGATAATCGATCCACATGTCAGATTGTATGCTAGAGCTATTGTTGGGAACTCATCCTTATGGCTGATAATTCTCCAAATCACTTACAGGTGGGTGACAGAATAATGTGAACACTTTTGGATTTGTACATTTTTTAGAATATTTCTCGAAAGGCTGGATGGATTTTCCTTGATTTCGACTATATAAATAATAGTCTTGAACTCACATTTTACATTGAAGATTCGAGCACGAGTGCATTTAGAGGACCAACTAGAAAGTGATGCAGATGAAAATGATTTGTGTTCATACCGTTTCACAAAAAACTAATAATGATTTGCAAGTTTCTTCAATGGTTTCATTTGCGGTCTGCAATACCCACGTGTATTTTCGTTAAAATAGCATGTATATTCCGGAAGACACAAAGGGTTTTCTTGAAAAATCCGAAATTTTTCGCATGTCTTATAATATTCAGAATGTTCTACCAAATCATATAAAACTTACAGAATACATAGCAATATGCTAGTGAAGAAATACATTAAAATTCAAAGCAAATCCTTTGAATATTCGAGGAAATATGGGTATTTGTATTAAAAGACTTTTAACTGCTCTTGTGCGAGAAGCAGCATAATTTTTCTTTCATAAGTTCCAAAGCTATATCTAGGAATCCATAACCCATATAATAGGGCAGCTTATATAATAATCTTCATCTTTTAATTTTCTGTTGGTCAAAGCGACCTTAAAATATCTAGTATCATCTGAGATAGAAGTCCAATTTAGTTCCTATATATGGGGGTTCGTTGCCTACCTGGAGGACTTTGAAGAGAAGCTGACCCATATTTGATTATAGAGGAAACACTACTACATCAAACAGCCCGACCGCAGTAAATCATTTAGTTGCTAAAGCACACAACCGTCAACTAGCCTTAAAATAACGGTTAAAAGCACAGAGCACAGCCAGAGAATAAAATCCATGATCTTCTATTTCCTATTCATGTTCCTCAGCCATGCCATGTTATGCCTTAACCTACTAGGCCACTGGTGTAGCACATTAAAATCTGCTATGTAAGACGATTGATTTCACTGGATTTTACCTGGAAAAGTGCTGCATGTATTAAACGCTAATGCTGGTGCTTAACACGAAAGTTATGCTTCAAAATATATTCAGTCCATGCCATTTTTATAGAGGCTTGTTTGTTGCCAAAGGCCGTCGGATCTTGTAACGAGAAGATTCCATTGTGGTACTACGATGCAGGGTCAGAGAGCTGCGAGTCTTTCACTTACGGTGGCTGCCTGGGCAACAACAACAGATTCGTGACAAAAGAAGCGTGCGAACAGAAGTGCATCAATCCTCAGCCTCCAGGTAAGCAACTGTATCTGTTGCATTTCAGGTGACAGAAAGAGCCTTTGCTTGTAAACATCTACTCCTTTGCCTGATTGCGCTGAGAATCGTGGACACATTATCGTCGGAATTCAAATTCAACACACAGCAATTCACATTATCGTCGGAACGACAACAATTCACATTTTAGTCGGTCAACGATAACAATTCACATTATCGTCGGAATTAAAATTTTAATACAGGGTCTCTTTTACATATTGTCAAGTATTCTGTAAGTTCCATGCAATTTGGTTTAAAAGTCTACAAGTTATAAGCAAAAAACATGCGGAAAATTTGGGATTTTTTAAAGAAGCCTTTATATCTCCCCGAATATTTGTGCTATGTTTACGAAAATTCATGTAAATATTATGTACATCAGACATAACCATTGATGAAAGTTTAACCTCGCTGTCAATTTTCTGTGAAACGGTATGAGTCGAACTCCCTTTTCGTCTTCATCATTTTCTGGTCACCCCCCTAATTGCCCTGGTGACCGAATCTTCATTGTAAAATGTGAGTTCCGACGATAATATATCCCACAATTCTTAGCAACTGATTGCGAACCGTAGTGTTGATATTACCTCCAATTTCTTAGCATCTTGAAAATTGTGCATTACTTCTGGACACCAGTGTATATCTTCTAAAACAAGAAGTAAATCACACATATTTCATCTATTCATAAAGAATTTGTCCCATTAGTTTGTATTTCTCCTTTAGAAGAAAGGATTTTTTTGTCTACAGTTATGCAGAAAAAGAAGAAATTTTATTCATGCTTAAACTTTGAATGTTTCTTATTTGTGGTATTTTTTCTACTTTTTATGAAGTTGCTTTGATTTAATATCAATTAATTTTGCAATTCCGATGTATTTTAAAATATGTTTATATATGCATATGTTCTAAATATGTATTGTGAATATGTTTTAATTCTTTTTTATACTTTCTTTCCCATTATAAGGAAAACTTCTGGAAAAATAAAAACAAGAAAAGAATTCAAATATTTCACTTAGAGCTGTTCTTGAAGAAAGATGGCGCTTAAATGAACACAATACTAAGTTTGTAATAATAATTTTACAAACTTCGGTCATTTTTCATTTGGAATAATTTTTTTTAACAATTTTCACATTAATATTAAATCCTGATTAAAACAATCGATATTATTTTCTGAGCCTCATATATGGGGATTTCTCTTCTAGAGTTATAGTGCAGACTAAATAGTCTACATAGTCCTTCATTTATCTTGGGATTTTTCAGGTCACGAGGGGCCAATTTTTGGGCGAAAGCCATGCCTCTCACAGAAAAAAAATCCCACTTCTGAATCCCTGCTTTCAGGTGAACTTTTTTACATTTTTCCCTTTTTCCAATAGAAGTAAAGGGTAATTTCGTTGTTTTTCTTTTAAAATTAGTGTAGACTAAAATATTAGTTTAAACTCAAATTCAATAATAATTTTTCCTTCTCCTAGGTCCATCCAAATTGGGATGCATAGATGATGAATGCAGTGGTGATGGCGATTTGATAATTTCGTGTGAAATGGCTACTTTTGGATGTTGTCCTGATAATGTAACAGTTGCTAAAGGTTTCAATGGAGAAGGCTGCATACCTGAAGACTGCTCCAACTCATCTTTCGGTTGTTGTCCAGACAATATCACGTTAGCTACAGGTCCAGATAATGAAGGTTGCTTCCCGGAAGACTGTAGCAATTCGACCTTTGGTTGTTGCCCGGATAATGAAACGGCAGCCACTGGACTAGATTATGATGGCTGTGACATGCCAATTAATTGTGCTAATACTACTTACGGCTGCTGCTCAGACAACGTAACAGTTGCTTTTGGACCAGATAATGAAGTCTGTGGAAATGTCACAGATTGTGCTTCAAGTGAATTTGGTTGTTGTGAAGATAACGTCACTTTGGCATCAGGTCCAGACTTCGAAGGATGCGATGTCACAGAAGTAACAACAGTTTCAATAGAACCACTAACTACTACCCCACCTCCTCCAGCATGCCTAAACACGACTTACGGATGCTGTCCGGATGAAGTTACTACGGCTCTTGGAAATAATTTGGAAGGATGTTGCTTTGGAATGAGATTTGGCTGTTGTCCTGATAATAAGACTGCAGCTCTTGGTCGAACATTCCTGGGGTGCGCATGCCAGACTTATCCGTATGGATGTTGTCCTGATGATATTACTCCAGCTCAAGGATTCAAGTAATGATTCACGTTTTATTATTATGCATTCCCTTCTATTTATAATCTTAAATGTTGAATTTCCAACAAGGAATATAGTTTCAGAACATTTTAATTCAGAAGCAAAATGTGTAAATAAACTATCGCTTGCATTAAAAATCCTTTAAACTCAATAAATTCAGAAAACTATTTGTCGTTATTACTTACTTAAGGAACACATATGTACTAAGATAATTAGTTCTTATAAAGCTGATTTTCATTTTTTTTCAGAGAGTTTCATGTTTTTCAGGTCAGAAATTTTTTATATTTTAAATTGAATAAGTAGCTTTATAAATATTTTCTCAAGACATCTTTTGTTAAATAATCATCACCTTCAAAAAGGCTCAGTTATTCTAAACTTTTTAGATGAACATGTATTTTTATATTAAGACATTTTATATCAAAATATACCTTTATTACAAATTTTAGCTTACTTTTGTTGTCATTGTAAAGTATGTGAGTTTTATAACAATGAAATTTTATCTCCTTGACATGAAAACTGACTAACTTTTACTACTTTCAGATAATTTATTATGTCTTCCCCACCGCAGTAAACTGAAACATTATCAAATTTATTAAACAAATTTTAATTCTAAATTTAATATTTATTTAGGCATTGCACAATTCCTTGATAAGAAACGTATTTCTCTAAAGTGTTCATTTATAGGCATTTGATTGATATCAGATGAAAAATAAGAATATAGTTCTCCATAAATATGTTTGCATTACTCATATATTACACATCTTCGTAGCAACAGAAGCATGAATTCAGAATTAGCTTCCGCATCTACATTCAAAGCTTAATTGTTGATAAAAAAAAACGTCTAATTTTTTCTTAATATATTTTTATAAAAATAAAAAAGTCAAAAATATAATTTCTTTAAACAAATTTAGGCTTTTTACTTCAGTTATCAAGGATGCAAATGCGAACATTTCCGCTATGGATGTTGTCAGGACAAGATAACTCCTGCTATTGGACCCAACTCTGAAGGCTGCGTTTGTCAACTTATGCAGTATGGTTGTTGTCCTGACGGCAGGACACCCATGACAAATGAAAGAGGAGACGGTTGCGGCTGTGACTCCACTAGGTATGGCTGCTGTCCTGATGGCAGAACTGCTGCTACAAGGGAAGATCTATCCGGATGCCCTTGTAATACTCTGCCGTATGGATGTTGTCCTGATGGTTACACACCAGCGATGTCCACCGATTTGCGTGAATGTCCTTGCACAGCTCAACGATACGGATGTTGCCTGGATGGCAGCACTGTGGCGCTAGGACCTAATTACGAAGGCTGTCCATGTGACTCCACTCGCTTCGGTTGCTGCTTGGATGGTAACACCACAGCTCAAGGCCCCAACTTTTATGGTTGCCCATGTGAAGCGATGCGCTATGGCTGTTGTGCAGATGGATACACACCAGCACAGGGACCCAGATACGAAGGCTGCCCTGATATAGTCCAACCAAAGCCTAAAATTCCAACAGGTATGTTGTTTGATTCCATTTCACATGATGAATGATTATTAGCTGGGATAAATTTGTCCTAAGAATGATCGAAAACTTTCTCATAAACTAGAAATGTTAATTCTGATACTTTTTTATTCTAACCTTAGGCGGAGATTTTTTGTTTACGGTTTCCAATCATGGTGTGAGAACGAATTCATTACCGTGTGATTCAAGGAAACCCACTGACTGTACTGAAAATGGCTACAATGAAGTAACTTGCTCAAATATTTTAGCATTATAATGCTCTCTTATGTAGAAATAGAAGATCGAAAGGTCGTAGAGTTACCAGTAATCGTAGATGACAAAGTAACGTATAAAACGAAACCTTAGGTTCATGTGGGTTTCATATTATCTGAATAGCGGAAAGGGAATTCTGAAGAATATAGCTTAAATGCATTCTACATTTACATGAAATACTGTTTAAAGGAATTCTATATTCACATAAATCAGTGAAATTTCCGTAGAACTCGTCACCGAGATTTTGATACAATGATGCTTTAACCTCTCCAAGAAAACATTTTGGAATTCTTTCGTTTATGTTCGAGCCTACGATGGCTAATAAAGTACAACGGACTAGATAAATGAAATTTGAAGTGTGGCCTTAGCACACATATTTTAACTCTATTCCACTTTTAAACAGAATACCATCAACTGGAACAGATAATTTTACCTAAACACCAACATTTGTTTCTTGATATAAACTGGGACTTTAAATAAAAGCAAGAAAACGGAGTTTGGTACAAGTCTTTATAATGAAAGAAGACATTTTAAAGCGGTTTTTATTCATACAAATAAAATAAACATTTGACAAACATCTTACAGAAAAATTTTCCAATTATTATTTCGAATCCATTTCGAATAGTTCTTTGCCCTTGAAAAAGTGGACTAGAATGGATTCCTTGTTTGTTTTTGGTTTTATTCGATTACCTCTGAGTTTATTTATTTTTTGGCTATGTTTATACGATCCTGATTTCCATTGTTCTCTGTTTTTTGTTCTGCTGCTGCAATTACGCGCTACTTAAACATTGTATACATTTTATCTAATTTTTCCGAAATTTTATTCTATAAATTTTATTGTTTATAAATAAAAAATATTTATTTTGTTTTTTGTTGTTCTTGTTTAAAGTTTAAGTTAAGATTCTTTTTTAAAATTTATTCTAATTTTTCTAGTTGATTGTTTTTAAACTCTAAACATTTGATTATATAACTCTCAAGTACAAGCATTTTCGATGTATGTAATTAGTGCTGTATTTATGTATGAATATTAATTTTTAATTAATAAATATATTTAAATATACATCTGTCCAGTTTCATCAGCAATTTTTTATATATACAGAGTAATTCAGAAGAATTGTTCGATTATTTGCAATTAGGTCCGAAATGCAAAACCATCCAATAATCACATAGGGAGGCACGAAGTCGATCCCAATAAAATCGTTCTCGTGTTTTACTTAAAGTTTTCCTGACTCCAAAATGCCCTCCACTCGCGCTATCATGAGTCTCTCGCAGAACTTCTGGAATACTACTCTTTGGGAGAATTAGTTGCCATCGACAGGAGCTTCCATCATCCACCCACCTACGGTATAGAACATCGAATTCTTCGCATTAAGGTCACAAACGCAACGTACAATCGCTAGAGGGGCAGCTGTAACAAAGAACAATTAGGTCGTAGAATATTTCCCATCCTGGGTGCTTTCGCGGACGGAACTACATCTTCAAAGGAAGGCCTGGTCATTTTGCACAACTGGGAGCTGCAAGCATTTGAAAACCCACGAACAACAAGATGCACAAAAATACTTCAATAACAAGATTTGGGCTGGTATTGTGGGAGACTATTTGGTCAATACCTACTGCCACACGGCGACAGGAGAGTCTCTTGGATATTCGTGTCAGTGTAGTAGCGAGAGTAACATGGCGCCTGGGACATAATCCGATTTTATCGCCTTCAATCGTCATCAATGATTTAGCAAGTGAAAATAGCACACGGATTATTTTTCGTCCCAGCATCATATTTGGCGTGAAAAAGTGACACAAATGTGCTAATGCTCCCTAACACTGACACTCAGTGCATCTATACCCCCTCTTGACTCTCGGCCGCTACGCCACTGATTCTTGCGGCAGATGTTTCCAGAGTTACGTTTCGGAAAGGATTCGCTTTAACATGATGTTCTACAAAATCGTTTGTCCATTGTTTTTTCCGTTACTTCACAATCACGGCGACCCCCGTATAACGTTGGTAGATTGCGTTTGTAATCGGATATTCCCATGTAAAAGTGACTTATTTGTGAAAGCCTGTATTCACTGTAAATTATTGAAAAGTTACTCCGAAACACCCCGTTTATGTCCAATTTAACTAAGAATCTCCTTCGTATATTGGTAAATACAAAATTTCGCTTAAAAAATAAAGAAATTTTTCTAATTAGCGTTGCTTTGCAGAGGTATGTGGACTTCCTAAAGACTCTGGGCCATGCAGGAACTTCAGTGTCAGGTGGCATTTCGATGTTAATTACGGAAGCTGCTCAAGATTCTGGTACGGTGGTTGTGATGGTAATGGAAACAAATTCGCTACAACTGAAGAGTGTGAATATACGTGTGTGAAACCTGACGGTCCTGGTAAGATATCCACCATTACTTTGGTCTTTTCTTTTTTTCTCTCTTTTTTCTTTCTTAACTTGACACAGTTACTGCTTAAGTTGGATTGGATTTTTTCCATGAAATTCTGCCTCATATATCACACTATTCGAAATAAAAATTTCAGTAATAATATTCTTAATAATTAGTAAAATATTAATTACTACTTTTGCATTTAGAATAATTTATATTAATTGTACTTAGAAATAGCTCATAATTTGCAAGCTACAACATGAGGATATTGTTTTTGAACTAGTTTGCGAACGTGACTTCAGCTTGATCTCTTTATCGTTTTGATTTCTCTGGAGGGTACCTCAAATATGAAGATGAGAAGTTATCGTACAAGTAAGCGGGTTCTCGCATCCCTGGAGGGTACAATAATGACGGAGTTGCTCTTGTGTGCCCATCGACGATGACGGGTCGTCGTCTCATGTGCTTCCCGCAATGGGTGTTATTATGCGTCAGCCATAGAGCTTGAATTTGCTCTTCGTGTCGTCCGGGTCATTTAGTTAACTCCGATGTCCAACGCAGGGCGAGGGTAATTCCTTATGGTTGTTTATTGTTTTAATTCGTTTACAAAATCTTCTGTTGGTCACACTTACGTGCTCACCGTTTTCTTTTGATTCATCCGAGGAGTAAAGTTGACTCACAGGGTTTCATAAATTACCTCCTGAACTTGACCCTACAAGGAAGGTGACCGATTTTTAATAGTCATTGTCCTAATAGAGTCTTCCATCTCCAATTCAACACGATCTGTTGATAGCATATCTAGGAGAAGGCGGTTTTTCTTCTCCTTGCATTTAGTCATCAGTCGAAGCCACGCCGAAGCTTCAAATGCTATTTTGGGTCGAATCTCTTAATTGTTAACCGTTGTCAGATACGAAAACAATACCTGGGTCGACACTCCTTTCCAAATTTCCACACCACCCAGCAGCAGGAAGTTTGACCTCTACGTCATATTTAATGTGCACCAGCCCTCGCATATATGAATGATCTTCAGTGGAGATTCGCTTCAAGCCTGCAAACCTCCTATTTTAAAACCGAGACCTTACCAATAAGTCACCGCGGCCCACCTAGCGGTAGAATCTCAGTTGGAGTAAGAGGAGGAGTCATTGTGACTCCAGGTTTTTATTCCAGAGTTATCATAAATGGATATCCACAAAAATGGGGCGTTTACACAGAGGTTAACCTTAACAAAAGAATCTTCCAAATTTACAGAAAGTGAACTATGCGCTCTCCGAGAAATTTCTTTTATTGAATAAAGCGCTATGGTGCACTGAAATATCATCTCTGTAACCCTTTCGGGCGTTTCATTTGCTGAATTAAAGCTGTGTTGCACTGAAATGTCTTCTTTGTTATTCATTTGTCTAATTCTCAGTTGTACAGACTACAGCCCTACCAAATTTGATGACATTTCAGCTTATAGATCGAGCTACAGATGGCTCTGAGTAGTGTCAGCTTAAGAAAAATCCCCCTGTTCACGTACCCATAAATGCTTAGTAATAATCTCCTCAAACGTTCTTGAGGAATTCCGGAGTACCCGCCCCTCCAGGAGGGGTTAGCTCCATTCTTGACGAGTACAGAGTCCAACATGACGAGAAATGTGCATCAATGAGCTGCAAATGATTCATTTCAGCAGTGAGGAGAGGCAGTTGCGGGGTGCGTGCATTGGAGCTTCTGAGATGTTAGTTCCTTCGCATGGTAGTTCTGAGAAAAACTGGAACAGGAATCTAGCGGTGGCTAGCAGAAAAGATCTTGATACGGAGTGGAGAATAATCTCCTGAAATAGTGATTCTCAATCATAATATTGAAAAGATAGCGCTTTTATCATTCCCGGTATACAGGGAATGATAAAAGCGAGAAAATGAATGAAATGAAAAGAAAATGTATACATTTTCGTAATTTTTAAATCATCGTCGAATTTCAGAAGAATTGAATATCGAGGTTTTTCATTCATTATTTCTAATAATGATCTCGAATCATTGAAACATTGGACTCAATATTTATTACCTTCAAGTGTCTCTCAACTGTCGCTAAATGTAGGGGCGCTAATATCGTTTGTGACCGTGACGACAAGATTTACGGCCTATGTCAAAATATTTTATTAATTTAATTTACAAAGCTATGGGAAAGCTTAATTGTTAGTCAAAAGAAGAATTTCGGTTTTCTTTTTATTCAAATGTTCGTATATAATCAACATTTCTTGTTCGTGTTTTCCTACATTTGCAGTGTATGTTCATATTCAGTTTTGTCAAAAACATAGGAAATTCCAAACCACCAGGCACTTAGAACAAAAATGTCCGCACTCTCCTTCTTTCGAGAGTGTATATGATATGTTTCCTATATAAGCGCTTAGATCATCAGATTAAAGATTCATTTATTTGTTTAAGTAATTATCGCTATAAAAAGTCCAATTTAAAAAGTGGGTTCAATAATCCCGGTTTACAGAGCCGGCCCGAACAAAAGCGAGGCCCGGTACAAAATTGATATGCGGGGCCTTGAAAGAATTTCGTCCGACATATTAATTTATTGCTTTTTGCTATTCATTGCATCGCACAATTTCATTTTGTAAAAATTAAAAAAATGCAATAAAATAATAAATAATTAAATTATTTTTATAAAACTAATATTTTATCCACACAAAAAATCGTTAATAAATCAAACAAAAAAATAATTGCTTCATATATAAAACTGAATACTTTTATAGCAAATTCGTTTATAATATCATTATGATTTAGATTCTTGGTTAATACGGATTCAACAGATAAAATGAGTAAGCAAATCAATTGTTCGTCTATACTGCTAGATCTCAGGTAATTTTTTAAGATTTTCTTCATAACATTTTTTTTAATTTTTTTTTGCAAATGCGAGCGTATTGGTAAGGTCAATATAATTTTAGAACAGAAGCAAAATTTGGATAAAATTTAAATAAATTATTTTTAAATAAATAATTTAAATATTTTCATATTAATATTGTGACCTGGAAGGTAAAACTTGACGACAAATTTTGATTTCGTTAAACAAATCAATGCATTTCATTTTCGTTTTGCGCAATCTGTCAGTGGCGTGGGGCCTAGTGCGCTCGCACCTTTCGAAACCCCCTGGCCCTGAATTCAAGCATTCCTTTTTAAATAAGAGATAAAATTCCTCCCATTATTTTTTGCGAACTCAAGTTGTAAAATTATATCCTGTCTTCCTGATTTTATGAGGGAATATTAAAAATTTTTCAGTTTGAAAATTTTCAGTGCTAAAATTGAAATTGTAAAATACGAAAATAGTTTCAACTAGAGTTTCAAAACATGAAAGTTGAAGGGACTTACAATAACTTTTAACTATGTAGTCAATTGAAAGAGAAAGTCGCCCCCAACTTTTTTCAATTTTTCCGTCGATTTACGATGTCAGAACATGCATTACGTATTTAAATAAAATTTCATGCAGTACGAATGGGATCTTCGTTTAATTTAGATTATGAAGTGAATTCTTAAAAGTTGAACTCATTATTTCTTCATGTTTAAAAACAAGTAGACCAAAAAGATAAAACTTAGAAAATGTAATCACCTGACTACAAACTTATTTACAATTTTGCAGAAGCTACTAATAGTTTCGGTTTTAGGATATTTAAATTGAATCAATCTTCAAAGTGCTTCTTATATTTTAAAACTTATCCACTGAACTTGGATACATAGTTTTCAAAAGTAATAAAAGGTTCCAAATAAGTAACATTTTATAATGAAAAATGCCTAATGTAAAAGAATAGAAAACACAAATTGTCGTTTGTTAATAAAAAAAATTATCTGAAATGTGTATACAATAATAACAAATAGCAAAAATAATTAAATACAAAAACAAAAGGGGAAACTACATTGTTTTATAAATTGAAAACCTATTATAATACTAAATTTTCTTTTTGAAAATATAAAAGGAAAGGTTGTTTAATAAATAACTATAAAAAAGAGACAAAAACTGGCGCTTCTAAAATTTGTCTGCAAGAAAAAAAATGCAGAATATTTTAATTTGCTGTTTGGCTGATATTCCGAATGCAAACGAACTGTTGAATGGTAAATTAGTCTTCTGAGAAAACTCCCTGGGTTACCCGTCGTGTTTCACACAATCCAATATTCAGATTCACTATTATTGATTAAACTCTGAGGAATAGATGTAACAGACTACCTTTTAACAAGTACCTACGAAGAATTCATGGATGCTGGAAAACCACACTTTTGACAAGAAAAGCGAGAAACCCCTGTGAGATAAGTGCTTCATCTCACCATCTCTTAGCAGTCCTGCTGAATACAAGGGTAACAGATGTGATCAATTTAGAGCTAGATAAGCAGAAAAACATTCCTCAAAGAGCAGAGGTTCCCAACCTGTTGCACGCATTTGGTGGTACGCGAACTCAAAGTCGGTAATGACGGACACAAGAAATCATAAGTGATTTCTATAATAAGTTAATTTTTCCCCAAGTTAATACTTGCTATTTAATGACTATACTACTACTTGCAAAGTTGATTATTACAGAGTGTAGTTTAAACCATCCTTATAAGTTGATGCGAAATTATTATAATACTGATTTCATTTGTTTTGGTTGGGTTGAACTAATACTATTGTAAAAATTGAATAAAATGTAAAACCAAAAATAAGTCCTGCAAATTTTATTAATTCGATTCTTTTGACTCTTAAGCTTACTTAAGCCTTTAAAATTATTGATAAAAGCTTCTTTGCATAGGCGAATGGTTGGAGAAGAGGGGATATGACAATAGGGGTACGCGAAAATAAAAATATTAATCCAGGGGTACGCGAGAGAAAAAAAGGTTGGGAACCCCTGGTATAGAGGTGTTTCTTTAAGTTTCCCTGGGGAAGACTATCTGCTAGCCATTAGGGGGACAGATGTGGTCCCCTAATGGCCTTCCTTATCCTGAAAGTAATGGTGTCGGGAACAAGGAATGTATTGAATTTTATCACATGCAATTTATCTTCAAATGACGTACATCCACTTTGGGGTGCCCCCTACACCAAAAAAAGAGTGACCATGCGATACCTGGAGCAACCGAACCAGCTTTAGAACTGCACAACGTTATCACTTTTTATTTTTTACTCTGCCCAGGAATCGGAAACACGTGGACCTCCATGTTGCAAAGGGAATTGTTGGATTCTTATCCACAAGATCCACCAATTTAAAGGATATTTGGAGGAAATATTCAAAACCAGATAAAAAATTGCAATATAATTCTTTTTAGAAAAACCATTAATATTTTATGCCTTTTTTACATAAACGATGATTGAAAGAACTTTGAACAAGGATTAAAAACAATTTAATGAATTTTGCAAAATCCGTTAGCGGCGCGGGGCCTTTCAGAAGCTCGGGGCGGTCGCACCGTTTGCACCCCCCTCGGGCCAGCCCTGCCGGTTTATCGCTGCCGTGCTCCGCTGTCTCTTGTATAATGTCAACAAAAGCATTAAGAAACACTCAATAAACAAAGTCAGCAAATGGAATGTGAACAATATGTACCGAACCCGTTTAATTTTAGCCCTTGAGTAAATTTTCGACATTCCATTGTAGACAACAGATTCCATCCAGACAGCGTTTTTACAAGAATGTTAAATCAAATGCTTGTGTTTTTATTATCAATAGATCACGAACATATGTTGCCCAAATGAGAAGATGAATGGATAGTCAAAACAAAACAACTTCTCCCTTGACTGGACAATTTTGTGTGTCCAGCATTTTCTTTTCTGCTTTTTTTGTAAATGTTTGTTTAACAGAAACAAACTGAGAGCCTCCTTCTTCTAATAAAGCCTCCATTTCTGAGTCCTGTCTTTCTATCAAGGCTATCGGTGGAAATGATGACTACCTCCGAATATGGCCGCGAAAGCCGAATATGCAGCGCCGACTAGCTAAGCGCCCCTATCAACAAGATCGACTTGTTTTCTGCTATCAAGCGAAACTGCTGTATGATAATCAAGCCTAAAACATCATGCAACGGATGTTTTGAACTAGAAGTTTGAATATCATTAAAGTCTTTTTGCAGTTGTTTTCGTCTGCTGAATCACCTAAATATATGTGATGATTAAAATTAAAGTATACTTATTAAGAACACTGTAGAGGAAGAAGAAACGCACATTTTAGGAACACAAAATCTTATTGTATGTGTTTCGGAATATGGAGAATCTAGTGATGCAAACAGAAAGAAAAATAGGAAGAAAAGAAACATCTGGTAAAAATGAGACTACATTTGACCGTAGGTATCATTACCTTCCCTAACATAATTTAATGATTGTGTGTGTACGAAAGTCATCGTTGAAAACATAATGTTTTGAATTTTCATTTTTCTGCAATGATATTTTCGGGAGTTACCACAGAAAACCTCCAAAATTTTGCATAATTTTTAATTAACAAAAATGCTAATTAAAATTACAAAAACATTTTTATTATTAGTACAGATAAAGACGAATGCGTGTCTGTCTGTGTCTCTTGGCGCTCTACAGAACACACCGTTAGATATAAAGCTACCAAATTTGGCACAGGTATACTTTGGAGAGTAAAAATATGCGCCTCGAGGCGCTCAGATCTGAACTATTTTTCAAAAATTATAATCAGAAATTTAATTGATTAAAAATTAAGCAAAATTTCGGCGTTTATTGTCGATAACTTCTGGAAATAATATTAAACAAAAAAAATTTACACTATCTGAAAATTTTAAATATTATCATTTTAATGATACCAATTTAATAATCGCCTTTTTTTGTCTAATTTTAATGAATTTTCAAAAGTACTTTTAGATATAATTTAAAATAATGCTTTTCATTTTTGCCGTGAAATTCCAATCGTTTTCATTATTTAAACAAATATTTAATTGCGCGTTTCTCTTCCATTGTTAAATGATAAAGTAATATCCAATCGGATGTTACTTCCATTTTTTATCTCATCCATTTTTCTGTGAAATCTGTAAACAAAGTCCTCTAAGGTAGTAAGTTTATTAGGAAATTTATCCAATAAGCTGAATGATTATGGTTGCTATGCTTTAATTCTTTTTATCGGCACGTTTTAAATGTTGCTAACATGCTGCTGGACATAAAATGTGCCTCGGTATTTTAATATTGATTATGCATATTTTTGCATATGGATTAAGAAAATGAAGTTGACTTCGGAAACGGGCAATTTGATGTTAGATGACATGGACAATTACTTGACTCTATTAAGGATGTTCATGTTGACAATAAACAGAACAATTACAAGGCTACTAAAAGAACACGGGTTAAATCTGTATCACAATTTAAAATTATTTTGTTAAGGGAACCATGAATATGAAAATAGGCATAAGAGATTGAATTTAAATTATATTCCCGGCGAACAAACTGGTCGCCGAATGTGGTTAGTAATTAATATGCATTATAACTGTTGTTCAATTATTACTAATACAATAACCCAGACCTCTCGGTAACGCTCTGACGTCACCAACAATAAAACTCGCGCTATAGCCCTGCGAGACGTTAAACAGCATTATTTCATTGTTAGAGCATCTAAATTTCAGTACTTTTAAAAAGTAATTGTCGTTCTAATTTCAAATTTAATAGCTCTAAAATAGTGAAATAAATTTGCTATCGATTGATATAAAATTTATCTCGCTATGATCAATAGTTCCTGAGAAATTTTTAATTTTATTAATTATATATTTCAATTATTTTCTTTTTTTAATAGAAAGTAGTAAATTACGTCAGTGGTATAACATGCGCGTGATATAGTTTGGACGCCACGATGCATCTGAATATTTATTGTAATCGTGATGAAATAATTTGATAATATTTTTTGGCAACGTTAAAATTTAAACAAAGACATCTGAAGTACAAGGAAAATTGTTAAATAACGAAAAATACTTCACACTGAATGTTGTTTACGAAGAGGTATTTTGAATAAAGAAATATGTAAATAAAAAAATATTTCCTGTCATAAAACATGTTTATTTTATTTGTTTTCAATCAATGTTAAAAATTTCTCTCGCATATATATATATATATCTATTTAAACAAGTCAGGTTTTACGAGAATTTTTTCGAATGAAGAAGCAATTTGCACTCCTCATACCATGACGGGTGATTTTCTAATGATGTAATAATGATGGAATTATGTTCATACAAAGCTATCCCTATTCTCCTATATTCCCTATCGTTAATTTTTGAAACTTTTTTGTGTCGTTGGTTTCCAGGTGATATGATGGCCTTAAGATCACATTTTTTTTTTCTCAACAGAACTCTGAAACGAGCGCCTCCTCCAGTAGTTTAGTGTGTTAAGATATGGCGTGGTCGAGGAAAATTAATCGAAGGAAGAGGGTTATGGGTTTTATCCACTGTCTGTACTCTTAACTACATTTATTCAAAAACTGGAAGACCGATGTGCATCTTAGTAGCGAAGTGACTCGCTGCACTCGGACTGGCTTATGTGTGTTCTCCTGGTTTTCCTCCGATTGAAACTCAGAGATGGGTCAGTTTCCCCTTAACGTCATTCAGGAATGCAACCTATCCCCATATGTTGGATCTGCCATTCTTCTTCAGATGCTACCTAGGTGCTCCAGTGTCGCCTTGACAAACAGAGGATGCCACATTTCTCATTTATGACGAGTCTTTGACTCACGAACTTGGCTACATATGCTTAGACCAAATGTGATTTGAGACATCGCCATTCTCTAATTGAGAATATTTTAATTCTAACTTTTAGGTACATTAAAATTGAAGTAGAGCCATTCGGTTATAAAGTTTCGATGTTTGTTTTGTGCAACTAAAACTATGTTTATCCCCTAACAATAAACTAAAGAGTTATCGTAACATATTGCACAACTCATAACTCCAAATAACTGTTACCTGTGTGTGATTTTTCTAACTGAGCGCATGCTAACTCTCTGTTTTAGTTCAACCACCTGTGCCTGACACATATTCACCTTCACTGCCAACTAAAGAAGGTATGTAACTTTATGATAAGTTCAAGCTGTATGTTGTGTTCTTAAATAATTCCATTCTTTAATGAATAAATCGAACTGAATTTTCCTTTTATAACATTATTTCTCTCATAAGTAAATACTCATTAACTCACAAAGCAGATGTATTCAATAACGTCAAAATATACTACTCTCTACGAACGCCTTACTTCCACCATTTTCGAAAACTCCTCACAATTTAAAAGCATTTTTTAAAATTAAAAACAAATCTCAGCATTCATTTTTGATTGAAAGAATGTTTTATGTAATGTACTAAAGTATAAATACAAACTTCACAAATTATGCAGATTTTTATATTGAGTTCGCAATAAATTCTGTCATTTTAATTACTGGAAACGTATAAAGCGATTAAGGATTTTTTTTATTTACATTCTTTAGATTTCAAAATAAATAATACATTGACTTAAAAATTCTTAGTATGCTTCATAAAATGACGAATTATTATAAATAAAATATTCAAATTCTTTCAGTTCTCAGAATGTTGATGCTAAAGTTTTAACAAATACAGGGTTGTTATCATTAAAGTTCGCTTTTTGAGAAGCCCCTAGAGTCGATTCAAAGGCTCCTAAAGAAACCAAATTCCACTAATAAGTAGTACAAACGATAAGTTCTGAAATAAAAGAAGTAAATTAAAAATAGTTAAAACTTTCGTCAATAGGTGGCTCTGCGACAATAACTGAGGTGATTTTTGCTGTTTTTCCTTATAATTATTATTACTGTTTCTAAAGCAAAATTGAATATATAGCTTAATATATTTTTTTTAGTTTAACTAAAAAAACTGCCGAAGTTCTGAACGTAAAGACTTTTTTTCATTCAAAATACCGTTCTTATGCTAGATAGTGCTCCACCTTACACATTTTTTTTCCTTAGAGCTCGTCGCTATTCTAATGAAACTTTAATTTTAACAACCCTGTACTCTTCGAGTTTATCAGATGTTAAACCTTCAAGTGTTAGACAGCATCGAGAGGCATCATTCATTTTTGCAATTGGTACTCAGCAATTGCTCATGGGTTTTTTTTTATCAAATATTCATTAAAAAAGCAAGTATCTAGAATTTCTTTCGAAAAAGCCTATCAACTAAAGAAATGAATTTATGAATGCTCAGGTGAACT
>BGPR01011419.1:34132-48660 GCA_013235015.1 Araneus ventricosus
TTCTTTCCCTCGTTAGGTGTTGGCACATTACTATTTCAAAATAATAATGAATTTGATTGTTAAAACCCCGTTATATGGTCAAAGTATTTACTAGTGTTTTTTGTGGTTTCTGAAATTATTAAGAGATAGCTGCTGTAATCAGAAGTAGTACAATAATTTGCCATACACATTTAAAAATTGATGAATTAGGTGGGAAGTCGGCCATATAAATTGTTAACAATCAAAATTAAGGAAAAAAACTTTTTCAAGTGGCAGAGAAAATAAAGTGAGAAAAGAGAGAAAAAAACATTAGACAAAGAAAATGAAGGGGAAAAATATAAACTAGAAGCGACTGCTTGACCTTGCATTCTTGTCCAAATTTAACAGGCTTTGGATGGAAAAATCGGGATTAACAGGGTTCAAATCTGGAATTTCTTTTAAGAACTGAAATTGTGGATCATGGAATATTGGACAATGAAAATAATATGTGATATAGGTCCTTCCGCATGGATATTCACAATTAGATGTGACGATATTGAATCTATAAATGTGGTTATTAGAAGGAAGCCTATTGGTTCTGAATAAAAATTAAAATGTTTAAAAGCACGCTTTTTTAGAGTTAAAAAGTATAAAGTTGTTTTGTTACCGAATGTATGGTTGTCGAAACAAAATCATGAAAACGTGAGACACTGATAAAAATTCTTCTAAGCAAACTGTAATTTAATTAAGTTTATAATATATTAAATTTTTAATGAATATTTAATAATTTTCTTTCGTCTGATATTCACCGTGGCTTCATTTTGTTATAGTATTGTTTTCAGCGCTTTTACAATTTTTTATTGTCCATATTTTTGATAAAAGACTTTTTATCTGCATTTTAGTAGACTATTAAAAGCGTGTTTTTCTAAAACGTTTTTATTCTTATTATTTTCTACTTATTAGCCATTTATATACTTCATAATTATGTTTATTGTGGAATCTTGTAGTAGATTTTCCTCATTCGTCACCAGATGGCTCCTCGAGTTTCACCACCTGGCATTTCGTATTGGATCAAAACTGGTTAAAATTAAGCGATTAATTCGTAATTAAATTGTGAAACTTTTAAAATATAATATTATCATCGGGAACACACAGCTGTGCAAAATTTTAGAACTCTAGAACATGAGAAGGTGACTGAAATTGATTACAAGATTCCATCTTTACAAACATGAAAGAAATGTTAAATATAAAGGTGTGAAAATATCAAACGCCTCTTCGAAATTTCGTACAATTAAGATAGGAGGTAAACAACGTATCTAGAAACACATATCAACCACAAGATTGAGGATAGGTCTTTAATTACAATACTGTGATTACCTATTTAAAGGCTTCACTAAAGGTTTTAAACGTTGGGAAATCCGTTGAACTTGTGACTAAATGATGAACAATATTAACGACGATTTTCAATGTCTTTTCGCAGGAAAAAAAAATCCAATTTAAATTTGTAACTTGTCTATTTACTTTCAGTACTCTAATTGTTTTAAATGATAAAATCTTGTTTGCAGAAATAAAACATTTTTTAAGAAATGATCATTTCAATTGCTCTTTTTCATCCAACTAATATTTATAACTCAGTACCACTATTTTATTAAAATTACTTATTATCTGTACACTAGCACACCGATGCATTCCGTGAAAACCGTGTTAATGATGATTGCTCACTAAATGACAACATCTCCATAAATAGTGATCTCGATGACCTGAGGCCTCCCCAGGCAGAAGTCTCTGTTACAGTAACACCCCAAAAGGTAGATGCATTAAAAGACATCATGTATGTCCTTAATGAATTTAAAAGAATATTCGGCAAAACTGATATTAGCGAAATAGCTAAAAAACTAAAAACAGCAGACAACGATCTGGATAGGCTTCAGGTCTTCGCAAAATTTCTTAACCTCTCGATATGACCCAGACAACCAAGGGACTTGCTATTTGCTACTGGAATGCCTGCGGCATAACGGGTAAAATGCACGACTTTCATACCTTTGTCGATGAGCATAAACCTGACCTCCTCCTTCTACAGGAAACTAAACTCAAAAATAATAAGGGTATTTACCTCCCAAATTATTTACTCTATAGAAACGATGGCCCACAAAATCCTGCCTCTGGTGGAACTGCCATTTTTATCAAAAATAGCATCAGCCACAAAGAAATATGTATCCCCACTTTTGCTATAATTTCCTCTTCTATTCTGACCATTAACTCAATTAATCAATCTCCAATTACGATTGCTTCTGTTTATGTTCCCTGCCGCTTTGACTCGAGATTCATCAGCGACCTCAACCTTATCTTAAACACCAATTCTAGTGTTATCCTCTGTGGTGATTACAATGCACACCACCGCATCAAGAACTGCGCCACTATCAATGAGAGGGTAAAACCCTTGTTAATCTCTCGCAGTCTAGTAACCTCGAAATCATTTTCCCCCCACACACCCCTACCAGATTCGGCAATAACTCAGCTTCTACTATTGATCTTACCATCACTAAAAACTTCTCTTATAAGTACAAAATTAAATCTATCCCCGATCTCACCTCTGATCACAACCCAATTCTACTAAAATTTAACTTTAATTTTCATCCTATTATGCTGAATAGACAAAAGGTCACCACTGACTGGAAAAACTTTAAAAAATTCCTCAACGATAATGTTAAACTTTCCCTCCCTGCTATCAATGATAATTTCTCTATTGAGCAACAATTTAAAATCATTACTGATGATATCCTCAAAGCTTATCAAAGCAGCTCCCGACCTCTTAAGGATTGCGAAGATCTCTACCTCCCCCCAAATTCGGCAAATTAAAACTGAAAGAAATCACTTTAAAAAGATCTGGCAAAATTATAGAACTCCTGCTAACAAAAATAATTACAACAGAGCCCATACTAAATTTAGACGTGCAATGTCTAAGCACATCCAAGATACCTATGCACTTAGGATTGAACAATTAAACATTACGGAAGGCACCATCTGGCGCCTAGCTAAATACTTAAGAACTAAACGCAGCAATATCCTCCAATTGAAAAACCCTGTTAATAACTCTCCTGCCCACACCAATGACGAGAAAGCTGAAGTTATTGCCGACCACTTTGAAACGCAATTCCAAATAATTAATATTGGAAACCCCAGCACTGATAATTCGGTTAAGACGTCAATTGATAATTTTGACATTGCAGCCCCAACGCTTAAATATCATAAAGTCAGACTTTCTGAAATTGCTGAGTTCATCAAAAATACTAAAATTAACAAAGCCCCAGGCATTGATGGCATAACAAACAAAATGTTAAAAAAACCTTCCTTTAAAAATTCTCCTTAAGCTTGTAAACTTATTTAACTGCGTGCTTAAATTAAATTATTTTCCTCAGTGTTGGAAAACTGCCAGGATCCATCCCATTCTTAAACCTGGTAAGGACCCCACTAAACCAGTCAGCTACAGGCCCATTTCACTTTAATCTACATTAAGCAAACTCGGAGAGAAACTAATCCTTACTAGATATCTTAAACACACCAGGAAAATCAAAATTCCGATTCCACAACAATTCGGCTTCACACCCAAATTATCTACAACGCATCAACTTCTCCGAGTCACTGAGCGCATTCTTGAAGATAAAACCTCTAAGCTTACTACAGCTGCAATTTTCCTTGACATTTCCAAAGCCTTCGATAAGGTATGGATTCAAGGACTCATTCATAAACTCATATCCTATAAATTCCCATACTACATCATAGCCATTATCCACTCCTACCTACAGGATAGACACTTTACTGTTAGTGTAAATAACACTGATTCCACACCACGGAGAATCAATGCAGGCGTACCACAGGGGGGGATTTTGGCACCCGTAATTTTCCTGTGCTTCGTGAACGACATTCCAAAACAGAAAAACATTACTCTTAGCCTGTACGCTGATGACACAGCCATCATTGCCCAGGGGAAAAAAACCCAGGATTTTGTTTCAGCCCTTCAAAATTATGTCCTGAATCTCGAGTCTTGCCTCACCAGATGGAAAATTCAACTGAATGTTGATAAAACTGAGGCGATCATTTTCAGAAAATTATCTAACTGCCCCGAAGTCAAACTCTTCGACACCCCCTTCCCATGGAAAGATGAAGTCAAATATTTGGGAATTTTCCTAGATAAGAATTTGACTTTCAAGTCTCACATCGAGCACACTAGAGATAAATTTAATGCTGCTTTCAGACGCCATTACTCCCTAATTTGCAGAAACTTCAGACTCTCCCTCAACAACAAAGTGCTCATCTACTTAGCGTATCTAAGACCCATCCTAGTTTATGCAAGTCCCATCTGGGCATGCACAGCAAAAACGCACCTTAATAAATTAGAAGTTCTAGAAAATAAAACAATCCGCATGATCATCAACGCACGCTGGTTTCAGCGAAACATTGACCTGAGACATGCGCTCAAAACCCCTAGCCTTAAGGAATTTATTCAAAAACTTGCTGAGAATTTCTTTATTAAAATCCCTAATTGTGATAATAGCACCCTCCAGAAAATTCGATATTATGACGGCTCTCTTCTTATCAACAAAAAGCGACCCAGATCAATCCTTTTCAATTACATATATACATGTAATAATCTCACTTAACTTTACTTTAAATTCTAATATTATTTATTTTAAAATCTTAGTAAAATATTAATGCATTCCGAAATCACTTTTCTTAAACTCCAGTTTCGCTTTTTTCCGCGCCGGAAGTATATTAAATCTCACGTTTTGGCATATTTATTACTAAAAGAATATTTTAATCGCTTTCATGCGCCCACAGAAAATCAAGACGCCGTCTTCTTGGCGCTAGAATTTTCCCTGAAACACTTACGTAATTTACTAAAAATAGCTATTATTCCCTTCACTTTAGTCACGTATCTATATGTTAATCTCCCTATCTGAGAGAACGCAGGGATTTTCTGCTCTCTTTCGACTTGAAACTTTCATACGAGATGTACGTATATTCCGCCACTCTCCCATAATAAATAAAAAAATAGTTAATAACTCGGCCTGTTCCTTACTTAACGACTACAACAACGAATCATTTTATACATTTATTTTTAAAATCATTTTTAAAAACTACACTCTTATCATTGAGCTGAAAAGAAGATTTTCTTATTTTAATTACTTTCTACTTTTTAGTCTTTTAGTTAAAATTTATTGTTATAGGTATTATCAAATATTATGATAATTTTTCTCAAATTATGGAAAAAAACGAAAGTTTATATATGTTAAGCAATGAATTGATGACCGAGTTCTGAAAATATTAAAATAGTTTATTGTCAGCAAGAACACACAAGTGTAAAAAATTTCAAATTGCGCTAGTAAGTGAATGAAAAATGAATTTTAGAATTCTATTTTCCCAAAAAAGAAAAAAGCCATGTTAAATGAAATTGTAAAAATATGATGATAATATATTCATCATATTTTTACAATTTCATTTAACTATAATAACTATAACTATAATAATTACTATAATTAATTGTTTAATGTTTTATTAATGGAATAGTTTAAAAACACGACAACCAAAAAATCAATACTCTTATTTTTGTTGTTTCCCAAACTTACATATTATTTTGTGATATTCTTGTTTGTTTGTGTGCGATTTCAACATCCAATTTGCTTTACTTTTGTTGTTCAACTTGTGTTGAAAATATATAGAGCTTTATAGTAATACAATTTTGCCAATTCATTATTTAATCTACCACTATTACGTAGTGCAGAAAGTAACTTGCACGTAACATGTTCTTCCATGACTAAGCAAACGAAGTTTTCTGACGCGTGAATGGAAGAACATGATAAGTGCAAAAGATTATTAATTTTCTCTATAATTAAAAAATCTATAGTCATATCAATAAACATAAAATATTTTGAATGGTTTCTCGTCACAAAAGTTCCGTAACAGCAAAAATAAAGTGAAAAAATAAAAAAATGTAACCTCTAAACTTTAAAACTCGTTTTCTGAAATTCGCTTAATTGTCACCTAACATGTTCAGCCACTCAGCTCTTCAACTATGCAGATTCTTCGCCCTGTCCTTACTTATGCATCACAAATCTGGGGTCTTGCTGCCAACACTCACCTAAAAAAAGTACAAATTATGCAAAATAAGATCTAACGAATTATGACCAATGCCCCTTGGTATATACGAAATGATGTTTTGCACAGAGACCTTAAAAAGAAAATCGCATCCAAGATATCTCAAGGAATTTCTTCGAGCAAATCACTAAAAATAACAATCCAACGATTTTAGAACAATTGAATTTAACTAATAACAACGGAAAATATCCATTCCCATATGCTACAGCTAAATGAACCTTCCCACCCAAGCCTCCATGATGCTTTTTTGCTCCCATTTGCCTCCCAATTTTCTCATTCCGAATCATTTGCTCCATTTTTTCTTATTCGCTCCTAGCTATTTTTGTTTTTGTATTTGTGTCTCCTCTAAATCACCTCCAAAGGAACTAGCACATAAAGTTTATCATTGCTGTTGCACTCATTGTGAGTAAATGTGCCACGGCACTAACACTCTAACAACATCTAATGTAGTATTACAAGAATGTTAAATATTATAATCAAATCTATTACTGCCGTCTTTGGTTAAAAAATTTTGTTTTTTTATCCGTTTAGCCAGGACTAGGTCAAGTATTTAAACCAAAATTTTAGTGTGTTTATTAAATTCTTGATGTCTTCATTGTGTTCGGGAGATGTCACTGGCAGCCGATGGCCATCGACTCTGCGCATATCAAAGTGAAGGAATACGGACAGAACCCGCAGCAGAGAAGAGGTCGTTTATCTTGAATCATAATAATTCCTAATCAATACAATGCAAAATGTAACTCATGGACCGAGTTCTTTTGTTACTTACATAAACTTGCTTAACTCTGTTTGTATGTAGAACTTCCTCTTTGAAGATTCCATGACTTAGCATTACATGAATTACTTAGTGCAGGCACTTAATGGTAAAATTGACAAGGCAGGAAACTTCTTGTCCATTTAGCGTTGGCCAAAAAAGTCGTTTTCAGCTTTTAAGAATAGGTGTGCTGACAGAAAGTATTTACAAGAACTTGATTTGCGAGAACTAATAAAAGGATGCTGGGACCTTTGTCACTGAATTAGTGTGGTCACTTTATTTAGTGCTTGGTCAGAATTGTTTTTTGTTTACTTTTGTATCGTTATATTTTTCTGTGTTTGCTGGATTTCTTCTGTTTCTTTGTTTCAGTTATGTTGTGCCGTTTTATTGTGTTCAAATTAGTGTGAAATTTCTCTTTTTATATATTTGTTATCTGTAACTTCTATCATTTGCTATGTGCGTATTTTATTTATTTACTTAAATTTTTCTGTGGACATCGCATTTTTATTAATTTATCTTTTGTTCTTTTAATTGACAACGTTTAAATTTTTAAAATTTCAATTTTCCCTCAATATTTGATGTAAATTTTGTCTCCATTTTCACCATGTCTATCTATCTGCTGGAATGATCTTCTACCGGAGAGACAACATTCACTCAGAAAACTTAAGGTTGAGTCGGCTCTCCTGGGTATTGAATGAACGAAAGTATAGGATGCACTAGATATAGTGTACAACACAGGTTTAATGGAACGTAAATGATTAATAGCGCAGTTGCACGAATAACAACATAAGATGCGTGAATAGCTTCGGACGCCATGTTCTTTAAACACCTATTTTAGTACTCGAAATGTTTGATGTTACTGCATCCTACTTGCCATTGCATCTGCCATGGTGTGCGCGACTTTAAATGTTGTTATTCATGTAACTGTGTTGTTGTGTTACTGTAAACTTGACTCTATTAAACCTGAATTGTGCACTTTATCTGGTACATCCTTTTATCTTACTTAATTCACTGACAAAGACCTATGAAAATCGCCTTTTGCATTTGCGCCCTTGTGTTCTATTGCGACATTTTAGGTCAGTCTGAATAAAGTTGAGTTAGATTTACGTTACGTTTTGAAGCTACGAGAGCTATTTTGGGATTGCTTCAACAATTCAAATTTAGACTTTTTTCTATGGATAAAAAGCAAATGAAAAAAAGCAAGGTAAAAAGAATTGAAATTGCAAAGAAAAACTAACGATAGTAAAAAAATTATAAATTCTTTAGTATTCTTGCAACTTATCCTTATACTTATGCAAGTTCTGGAAATACAGGGTTCCGAGAATTGTGGGACACATTTCAAAAATAATTTTTTTTTAAACCTAAAAATGTTACAACTATATTTTTTTAAAAAATGAGAGAGCAAATAAAAAAGTTGTTTCATATAGGTAACATGAGTTCTAAATTTGCTACAGAGATAACTTAGTACGCAATGTAATGTATGTGTGTATGGCAACACCTGTATTGAAAAGTTTATCTAATCTAGAATGGCAACGTATAGAAGCTATGCATACTGTTATGATGTGTTGATGCTGAATAAAGATGATGTTACTATTAACAAATAGCTGGACTTTCATATATTGTACAAAATGTACAAATGACTTATTAATATGAATAAGTATGAACATTACATGGTGTCAGATGGATAATATCGAACAGTCTCTGTGGAATTGGCCGGATGCTAAAAGATTGGACTTTGTTCAGGTGCGTGATCTCTGAGTGAGTGCTCTTCAATCGGAAAAAAAATGGAAACATTTAGGCCGCCAGGTGCAATCAATTTTAGCTGTAGCAACTTAGCTGACACCTGGAACAGGTGGACACAGAAGCTAAAAAATTATTTAATTGCATCAGAAAAGGATAAGAAGCCTGATGGTGTAAAGATAGCGATTTTGCTAAATCTTCTGGGTGATGAAGGGACAGACATCTTCAATACTTTTAAATCGGAAAATGGAAAGAGCATAGAGAAATTCGACGATGTATTAGAGATGTTTACAAATTACTGTATTCCTAGAAGAAACGTAGTTTTTGAACGATTTAAGTTCTTTTCATGCTCCCAACAAAAAGGCCAGCAGTTAGACAACTACTTGACGGAATTGAAAACTCTTGCTTCAACATGTGACTTCGGTGACCAAGAAGAAGGGCTAATTCGATATAGAGTAGTCCTAGGCATCAGAGACATGTCTCTACAAGAAAGACTCCTAAGAGAGTCGGATTTAACACTGAAGAAAGCAGCAGAGTTCCTCCGAGCATCAGAAGCCAGCAAACATCAAATTGAGTCCGTGAAGTCTGCTTCGAAAGTTCATGAAATACAGAAGAATCGTGATAAGAATTCTAAAGGGACAGCATCTTATACAAAGAACAGTGCCAGTGACACAGTGTTTAACTGCCAAAAATGTGGAAAAGAACATAAAAAAATTAAAGTGCCCAGCTTATGGAAAAATATGTTCGAAATGCAAAAGAAAAATCATTTTGCAGCAGTGTGCCAGACAGTTTAAAAAAATTATCGCAGTGTAAACAATTTAGAGAATGATAATAGCTCTAATAGTGGCATGAATTTATTTATAGACAGTGTTACAGAACAGGTAAATAATATGTTAATTGTAAATTCATTAGATAGTATGTGGTTAAAGAAAATTGATGTTGAAAATAACATGATAGAATTTAAGCTTGATACTGGAGCTGAAATTAATGTTCTACCTTTGTCTGTCTATAAAAGTATGTGTCTTCCATTGAAATGTGCACTAAGCAAAACTAATATAACATTGGTTTCATATGGTAATTTTAAATTGAATCCTGAAGGAGAATTAATACTAAATTGTAGTGTTAATCAGTATCATAAGGTTCCATTGAAATTTGTTGTTGTTAATGTGTCTTCCAGGCCAATATTAGGGTTAAGTGCATGTCAGAAACTAAATTTAATCAAAAAAATTGAACAGGTTGAAACAATTAGTAAAGATAGCATTATGGATCAATATAGTGAAGTATTCAAGGGTTTAGGTGAATTTCCAGGGAAACCCTGCCATATAGAAATTAAAAGTGAAATTAAACCTGTAATTAATGCACCAAGGAGAGTTCCTCAGTCCCTACATAAAGAGTTAGAAAAAACCCTTAATGAGTTGGTTAAGTTGGGTATTGTTTCTCCAGTCAATAAGCCGACAGAATGGGTAAATAGTTTAGTTATTGTTGAAAAGCCAAATGGCAAATTAAGAATTTGTCTGGATCCTAGAAACTTAAATAAGGCAATTAAAAGAGAGCATTATGTTATTCCTTCTGTTGATGAAATTATCAGCAGACTTGAAGGCAAACAATGCTTTTCAGTGCTCGATTTAAAAGAAGGGTTTTGGCAAGTACCGCTAGATAAGGATAGTGCAGAACTTTCAATTCACCTTTTGGTCGCTATAAATTCAACAGATTACCCTTTGATATCTGCTCAGCTCCTGAGGTGTTTCAGAAAAAGAACCAAAAGCTATTTGGTGATATAAAAGGGGTTGAGATATACTTTGATGATTTAATTATAGCGGGTAAAAATAAAGAGGAACATGATAAGACATTAGTAGAAGTCTTGGAGAGAGCTAAAGAAAATAATATCAAGTTTAATCCTAATAAATTTCAATTTAGAATTGAAGAAGTTAAATATATGGGTTTGTTAGTATCGAAAGATGGGATAAAAGCTGATCCTAGTCATGTTAGGGCAATTAATGAGATAGAAAAACCAACAAGTAAAAATGATATAAAAAGGTTGTTAGGTATGGTTAATTTCTTGTCAAAGTTTATACCTAATGTATCTGCAGTTACATCTCCTTTGAGAGTATTGTTAAAGAAAGATATGGAATTCCAGTGGAATCATGAGCAAGAGACAAGTTTTGAGGAAATTAAAAGATTAATCAGTTCAACACCTGTGTTAAAGGTATTTAATGACTCTCTGCCTATAACTATTCAATGTGATAGCTCTAAAGATGGGTTGGGTGCTTGTTTGTTGCAAGAGGGGCATCCTGTGTCATTTGCATCTAGGAGCTTAATTGATTGTGAAAAAAACTATGCCCAGATCGAAAATTAATTATTAGCTATAGTATTTTCATTTGAAAAGTACCACAATCTGGTATATGGACACAAAGTACTGGTCGAAAGTGACCATCAGCCTTTACCTTCAATTGTACAAAAACCCATTGGTAAAATTACAACCATATTGCAGAGAATGTTACTTAAATTACTAAAATATGGTTTCACAATTAAATATGTACCAGGTAGTCAAATGTATCTTGCTGATACTTTATCTAGGGCAAGTATGAAAGAAACAGGTGGAGATGATCCAGAAATGTTAAATGTTGTACATTCAGTCTCGAAACTTTTACCAATGAGTGAAAGTAGATTTAAACAATTTCAAAAAGCTACTGAAGAAGATAAGGAACTTCAGATGCTTTTTGAATATTTCAAGAAGGGGTGGTCTGAGAAAAAAGTAGTACAAAAAAACTTGTTACCATACTACAAAGTAAAAAATTATCTATATTGTATTGATGGACTTGTTTTTCTCAATGATAAAATTATTGTACCCACTATTCTTGGACAAGACATGCTAATGCTTATTCATGAAGCCCACTTAGGGATTACGAAATGTAAAAATCGAGCTAGGGAACTAATGTACTGGCCGGGAATAAGTAGAGATATTGAGGATCTCATTAATAAATGTAGTATCTGTGAGAAATTTCAAAAGTCACAAACTAAAGAAACCCTTGAGAACCATGAATTACCAAGTCGACCCTTTCAGAGGATAGGAATAGATATTATGTATTTGAATAATACTGATTATCTAGCAATTATTGATTACTACTCTAAATGGATAGAGATTTCCAAAATTGACAATAAAAGCAGTGAAGAAATTATTTATAAGTTAGAAGTAGTATTTGCTAGATTTGGTATCCCTGAAACTATAATCTGTGATAATGTACCTTTTAATAGTTATCAATTTAGGAATTTTGGGAAGGAATGGGATATTGAAATTGTGTTCATAAGTCCTCATCATTCGCAAAGCAATGGAATGGTAGAAAAGGCAGTAGGCATAAGCAAAGCAGTCTTCAAAAAAGCCTTTGAGGATAACCGAAGACCAGCTATTGGATTATTAGAATATCGAAATACCCCAATTTCAGGATTAGGATTATCACCTGCTCAATTAATGTTTAATAGACGTTTGAGAACTAAATTGCCCATTAGTAATAAGCTCTTGAATCCTGAACTCTTTCAAGATGTCAATATTAAACTATTAAGACGACAACAAACACAAAAGCATTATTACGATAGATCATCTAAAATATTAACTGAATTTAAACCAGGGGACAAAATTGTGGTTCAAAATGTAAAAACTAAGATTTGGGAACCAGCTGTGGTTTTGTCAAAAACCAAGACTCCGAGGTCGTACAAAATAAAAACTTTGTATGGTAGGATCTTGGTAAGAAACAGAAAATTTTTAAGATTGTCAAAGGTAAATCACAAATCATATAATGACAGTGTACTTGATACCCTTCCAGACGTAACTCAGGTTGTATCCACTCCACCTCAAAATGTTATGAGTACCGATTCTCAAACGAGTATCAGTACCAGATCAGGTCGGAATATAAACAGACCGAATCATTTAAAAGATTATGCATGCTATTAATTGATATTTACAATATGCTTTATTTTGTAAATAGTTTCTATTCAATTATGTATTGTACTAAAGTAAAGAGAAGGGTGTAATATATGTGTGTATGGCAACACCTGTATTGAAAAGTTTATCTAATCTAGAATGGCAACGTATAGAAGCTATGCATACTGTTATGATGTGTTGATGCTGAATAAAGATGATGCTACTATTAACAAATGGCTGGACTTGCATATATTGTACAAAATGTACAAATGACTTATTAATATGAATAAGTATGAACATTACACGCAATGGCTACCGATCGGCAGAAGCAGACGGGCGTTTTCTGGTTTTCTTTTTTAGTTTTCTTGAATATCTCAACAAATATTCAGTTTTCACAGTACGTGTGAATTAACAAATTAAATAACGCAAAATTCCCTACAAATGTACGCTTTTATTTTTCTTCCAGCTTTAATATTTTCGCAGATAATGGCTCTCAAAACTGGGAGATTTTCGATAATTTACGGCCACCCTAAGGCGCCTTTCTTATCTGAAAAAAACTTTTTGAAATGCGCTCTCATTTTTAAAAAATATAGTTGTAACAATATTAATTTTTTATTAGCTTTTTAAATATGTCCCACAATTCTCGGCACCCTGTACTATCCATATTCAATTAATTTAATACATTAATAGATAAAACCAAAGCAACATGAGAAAACCTTAAAAGATATCTTAATATAGACCAATAAACCAGATATCTATATATACAAGCACACAAAAAGTTACATGTTGCTTAATTTGAAGTATTTAACTTAACTTTTACTCTTTTCTTAATCCTTGACAAGTCCTGTTACCATTATCAATACAAACAATACTAATACCCATTTAAAAAATACGCAACAAACACATTTAATGTTGGCTCCTTTGAGATATTTTACTTTCTCATTGAATGGTTTCAGTAAATAAATTTGGTCGTGTGTCCTGAGAGCGTTGGTTACAGAAACAACTTATCTGTATTGACAAAAGTTCCAGAACATTCTTTGTCCTTGAATGCTTTCAGTAAACAGTCCTGGTATGTGTCTAGTGATCACATGCCGGTACATACATCACAAATTATCCTTGCAGGCTATATGCATTTACTTACACATTTATTGTTTCATTAGAGACATTTAACTTTGTATTTGAATTCTTTCAGTAAACAAGTCTGGAGTGTGCCCTACGATCACCGATCGGCTCAGTTCCAGCGCAGGAGACTGCGAGACTAGATGCAGAGACGACGCTGACTGCAGAGGAGATCACAAGTGCTGCAACAATGGATGTGCCATGACTTGCGTCCCTCCAGCTCCTGCGACAAGTGACTTGCTTCCAGGTACGGCTCAATTGAATAGATATCCTAGACACAAATAGGATAGGAATTCTTATTTAGATATCTAATAAACAAAGAAACAAAGCATTTCATTAAATTTTCTCACTTTTTGAACACTTTTATTTAACTGTACTCGTTTCATGCTTGTAAAAAGGAATATCGTAATCGATTTTTTACTCACTTTCTGGTGTGCTAGAATACTGAAATCTTGTATACTCGTATTCTCAATACAGTATTTTAATATTTTCAGAACTTAATTATGAATTAATCGATGCATTTAATAAAATTGTATTTCCATATAAAAGAGCGCCATCTGGTAGTCTATTTGCGGAGAAATTCATTATAATATAATATTCCATAATAACTACAGTAAAAAATCATGAAATATATTAGAGACTAAACAGTAGAATATGATTTCTGAAAACAAACTTTTATGAGTCTGCTAATAAATATATAACATTTTTTATCAAAAAAACTGAGATCATAATAAAAATCTTAAGAGCGTGAGGTGCTGAAAAATGTTTGAAGCCACAATGAGTATTGTAAGAAAACAGACATTACATTCAATAGTTCCTAAACATTACTAAAAATTAAAATATATTGTCAATGCGTCTAAAATTGCAATTACTCAAGGTATT
>BGPR01011420.1:0-48659 GCA_013235015.1 Araneus ventricosus
ATTATATTGATTATAATTTTAATAATTAATTATAATTACTAATTATAATTTTAATTAAAATTTCTGTTAATTATTTAAAATTTCGTTAGTGAATTTAATGGAACTTTGCAAGAATCTTCAGTATTTTGACGCTTTTGATTTCTATTATCTGGTTAGGACTTCCCATGAATGTCATTTAATTTGATGGAAACAATATATTTACTGAAGCGTTCAGTAATGAAATTTAAGCTCAGATTTCTTTCTAATTAAATATCAAGTTTTCAATCTTGATGCAACTGTATGGAGCTCATGAGCTCCATACAGTTAAAAATATTTTAATCATCATCAAGGAATATTAAACAACTCTTAGCAGTTATCAAAGATCTACTGCTGTTAAAATCTGTTATTAACTACATTGATAAACTGTAATTTTTTAGTGAATTTCTGTCAGTTGAATCAAATGCTTTTAAATTTTGAGCAAATTATGAATGTCATTTAAATATGCCTTCCCCAATACGTGCTTGCATGGCAAGGTCAGTAGAGCGCCTAGTTACGAGTCCCAACGGCCCGGGTCCGAGCCTAAGCCTTTGAGTCTTTCTTTCGCGGTTGCTGTAAGGCTAATGTTTTCGAGAATTTGAATTTAGGATATTCTCTTTTTATAATATATATTCAGCTTCTTATTCAATTTTACTCTTTTATTTCCAAACCTAATTTATTATTAGATAAATTTTAAATAATTCCTAGTGTCCAGAATCAAAAGGTATAAAAATATTTTTCGATGGACTTTAAATTACTCACACGGAAGAAATATTATTTCTTAATAATTTCTAAATTGCGTTTCTATTTGTTGACTTATCTTAAACTTGTGTAACAAAAATTCTTGACTATTTGAAAAAAGTTCAGGCTCAAAATTTTCTTTTAAATGGTTTTTTAACATTTTTTTTATCAAATCCATTAATTTCAATTTATCGAGATTCAACTAATGAAAAGATTTTTGATATTGTAATCTTGAGTTAAGAATAAAAAATTAGATTATTTTAATTAGAATTGTTATTATTTCTTTTTACTAAGAAGTACGTAAAAGAAGGTAGTTTAGCAATTTTTATAACATATTGCGAATGCAATTTTTTTCTGTTTAGAAGAAAACACTATTTTGATAGTAGATTATTTTAAATCATCTGTTTATCCAAATATGTGTGGAAATATTTAACAATTTTAGCTAAACTTATTTAGTTCCTAATTTTTATTAATCAGAATTAAAATATAATAATTTCAATTACTAATTAAAAATTAATAATTCGTTTAAATTAATTTATAATTCTTATTGATTTTAATAAGTTGCATTTGTTAGTAATAGAATTGATAGAGTTAATATGATTTATCTTTCATATCAATTTGTAGTAGAAATAATATCTAAATTAAATTAACACAAAAATGAGGAAATAATCGGTTAAAGGCTGTTACACTTAAAATATAATATTCTGTCTACTTAATATGTTTGTAAACATACCTGATACGATAAGTAATGTTTTTTTTATATAAAAATGTTCAGTTTTTATAAAACATAGGAATCAGAAGCCAGTAACAATATTTAATCATATTTATTTATAAGGAAGTTGCTTATTTCCTAGGAAGAATAAAAAATACCAGAGAAAAAATGCACAGAGCATTGTCACACAGATACAAAAGTGATTTCCTACTGTTGCCAGTAAACATAAAAAGAACTTGTGCTGTGACAGCCAAAGTAAAGTGATGCTTTGTAAAAAGTATGTTGACACCGGACACACTACAGATCTGGAAAAAACTAAAGACTGTTTACTTCGATTAGTAGACAAAGTTACTAAGCGTAATAAATTTCATGAGACACTGACATAAAAATGAAGTTATTTTGCATAAAGATATATTTAAACTTTATAGTTTGAGGAGATGTCAGTAACCACATCAGTACTATAAATTAAGACTTATTTTTAGTATTGTACAACATTTTAAGTGGTAATGAGAGCCAGCAAAAAGCAAGCTTAGCTACTGTAAAGGGTGGAGATATCCAAAATTTTTTAAATCGTTCACTTGTAAATAAACGAAATTTTTTCTTCATAGCTACAAAAAATTAAATAAAAAATATTTGCAGTACAACTTATTTTTCAATACATTTATTTATATATTTTTTATTTTTAATGAACTCGAATAAATTTATTAAAATCAAAATTTCTTCCAAAGGGCGTGTGTCCCTCATTGACTCTTATTGCCTTTATTTTTTTAGGGTTCGAAGGATAAGTTAACAGCTCATTCAGACTGGTATGAGTTTAGCAGAATTTTACTTTACCTTACAGGCAGCTACTATTAAAGGAACTAGGTGTCTTGAAGTAGACAGGACAGTCCTGGTTTCAGCTCTTTGCCCTGGATTGAACAAGTCTCTAGGATATGTATTAAATGTCCCAAATTGTCTCGTTTTAAATTATTAGTAATAACTTCATATTAAAAAGGGAGATTGACAAGATTTTATTTTTAAAAACTTAGCTTCCGGAAAATTTACTTTCCCAACTTTTAGATGTAGATCATGGGCACGCTGATGTGATCATGTAGAAGAATCATCCTGAAGGTAAAATTGTAAAACTAATAGAAAATTATGTTATATGTGCTTGTTTTTACCTTCTTCTAAAAATGTTTTTCTACTTCATTATATCTGAATTTTTTTATTTCAATTATTTCTGTATTCCGTTTTTGATTTCATTCACTACTCGTTGTCTTCAGCAGATATCTCAGATAACGCGCCAAGATTCCAGAGCTTCCGGCCATAAAAGATTAGGATTTCATCACCTGTATGTACTGTAATCACCAGGCATGTCATTTTACATCCCTCTCCACTCCCGTCCTATTCAGTCACCCCATGTGTGACGGGAAGTTGATTGGTAATGTGAGAAAACTTCATGTGAGGCAGAGGAGTCGATGGAAATAACAAGCCTTATTTCCCAATCACTTTAACCGAGGGGGGGGGGAGGAAACCACAATGTCCACTTGTTTCTTAATGTGCGTGCATAATCGTAAAATTGGTTTTTACCCCAAATGATAAAATACCCAAATAAGGACATTTATTTTCTGCAAATGATAAGCATATTTTTAAACTAATTACATCAAACAATTTTAGTAGCACGTCAGTACTTTTTTTCTACTGAGAAAAAATAAGAATTAATTTCTCCTAACATATATGTTTAGAATTCTCTCAATTCCGGAGGAAAAACGTGGGAACAATTTCACAGTCGTTGGGAGGTCTAGCAAGGAGAAGATAAGTGAAGCCCCATCAGGTGATAATTGGTTTTACTGTATAGATAAGGCATGAGCCGTATATGTGAGAAATTGTGATAATTACATTTCCCAAGACGGAAAAGACTCACAGTAAGATTTTCAAAAAAAAGTATTAATGAAAGGGACAAAAGTGTGGACAAAAAACATTTAGTTTTCGGCATTCCACTTGATTAGTTCAAAGTAATTTTATTTTTATCGAGCTTTAAGAAATGAAATTACTTTTGTGGTGGCAATTTTGAATTTAGAACGAAAAATCATAAAAAAAATTTTCATGTCTGTTTTTTTTTTTTTTTACTAAAAAGGATTTCAAAGAAGGGGGTTTTGGTTTTTAAAGTATGCGAATGGGGTTTTTTTGCAATGCGCCGGTTAAGAAGTTGGAAAAATTTTATCCAATAGGTGGCGCGCACGACTTGTGTGTTGCTCCATCGGGAGTCATTATTGCTTCTACTGTCAGTGTAAGTCTTGTGATCGTAATAAAGAGTTGGTTATTGGAAAGTAGAGCATAATCCTTTTCGAGAGAAATCAAATCCACACCAGAACCAGCAAATTCTTTTGTGATACTGTCCAGATGGTCCGTCGAACGTGCAGGTGAGCTCTCTTTCCAATAAATATTCGAACTTGAGATTCTTAAATCAATTTATAATGGAGCCTTTAAAAACGAAAAAGAAAGTGCTAAAAACCGCGTTAACAAGTCTCAGAGATAAAGTTGCTTCGGCAATAAAGAACGCAGATTCAATCGCCTTGCGATTATTTGAATCTAAAACTAGTGATTTATTCAATAACTTTAAGTTATTATTCGATTCAATTTTTGTAACCTGCAAACCAGAGGAGTTAGATGATTTCATTAAAGAGAAAGAAACCATAGACGAATTGAGATTAAACGTTAATCGTAAAATGAATAAAACTGATCCTGAACATTCTATTTCATCTGTGTCCAGCTGTAATGCAAGTGTTCTGTCGGAAGTAAAATTACCGACTTTATCTGTACCAACATTTAATGGTAAAATTGAGAACTGGATCATGTTTAAAGACATGTTCGTCGCAAGTGTAATTGAAAATAAATCCATTTCAAACTCCATGAAATTACAGTATCTTAAAGCTAGTTGTAGGGATGAAGCTTTGCGAGTTATACAGTCAATCTCTATTTCTGATGCTAATTTTGATATCGCATGGAAACTCTTAGAAGACAGGTATTCAAACAAACGGGAACTATTGAATGCCATAATCAACAAACTTTTGAGTCAACCTAATATAAGTGAATCATCTAGTGCCATCTTAAATTTAATCGATATAACGAATGAGTGTATTCGATCTCTAATGGTTCTAAATTATAAAGTAGAAAATTTGTCAGAAACAATGATCGTGTTTATAATTGTTGAAAAGCTAGATAAATCAACTCGTTATTGGTGGGAGAAAGAACTGAATAATTCCGAAGACTTTGGTACTTTAAAGCAATTACTTTCGTTTTTGCAAAACCAAGCGAGAACCCTTCAAAACAGTAAAAGAAAAGAAGTAAAAAAGAATCATAATTTTGAAAATAAAGTTACGAGTATGGTTTCAACATCTAATACAAAAAGTACAAAATTCAAATGTGTAAAATGCCAGAGAGAATAATTTCACGGACTGTATAAATGTCCAGAATTTATAAATCTTTCTGTGCATGATAGATGTGAATTCGTAAAAAGAAACAACCTTTGTTTCAATTGTCTGAAATTTCAGGCCGTTCGGAATTTCGACGTCGTTCGGAGTTTCGACGAAAACGTTCGGAACGTCGACTTTTCGATGTCAAAAATGTTCTAAAAAACATTCAACATTGCTTCATTACGAGAATGAAAAACAAAACAGAATCGAAAGACCGGAAATCGGAGATGGTATAAATTCTCAAAGCATCACGGCGTCATCAAGTCTCAATCCAAACGCTGCGAACTTTGAATCGTCATATGAGCGTAATTTATTTTCCGGTGCAGCTGTGAGTGGAGGCGAGGTGAGACAGACAAAAACAGCAATTCTCTCAACTGCCAATATTTTTGTAAGAGATTGCTTTGGAAACTTAAAATCAGGGAGAACTTTACTAGACGTCGGATCCATGTGTTCATTCATAACGACCGAGTTCGCTGATTTATTGCAAATTAAAAAGGAAAAATCTCTATTGCGGTTTCTGGTTTGAATAGTGCTAAAATAAATGTGAGTTCTAGAGTATGCACCGTAGTTTCTAATAAAAGTGACTTTGAGATGCGATTAGAATTTTTATGTGTTCCTAAAATCTCGAGTATAATTCCTATAGATTCTTTGCAAATTCCTAAAGAGCATTTGCCCTTGAATATTAAACTCGCTGATCCTTATTTTTATCGACCTGGAAAAATTGATGTGTTATTGGGAGCTGAGGTATTTTACCAACTCTTAAGATTCGGATAACTTGAAATGCCCAATTCTGAACTAAAATTTCAGAACTCTGTGTTTGGCTTTATAGCCACTGGTAGCACTTCAAATTCACAATCCGAAAAAATGAAATATACTCATTGTGGGCTTATTTATGATTGTAGTGATATAGGAAATGACATCAAAAAATTTTGGCAGCTTGAGTCAATAGGAATTAAAGATGATCCTAGTTGCAATGAGGTAGATCTATCTTTAGAGATATTTGAAAAAACTGTTCGCTACAAGGATAACCGTTATGAGGTTGAATTACCATGGAAAAGGGATTGGCACGAGCTTAATGATAATTATAGTGTTGCGAAAAAGAGACTACATTCACTTGTTCGGAGATTTAAGAAAAATCCAGATCTAAACTTGCAATATCGTGAAACCTTGCATGACTATGAGAAGAATGGCTTAATAGAAAAAGTGCATAATCCTGAAAACGCTATAAACAAACCGGTTTTCTATATGCCTCACCAGCCAGTGTTTAGGGATGAGAGTTCGACTACAAAAATGCGTATTGTTTTCGACGCGAGTTCAAGTCATAGCTTTCAGCACTTGAGTTTCAATGATTGTCTTTGGCCTGGCCCAAACTTGAATTCGAATATATTTGATACTCTAATAAATTTTAGATTGAACAAATTCGCATTTATATCTGATATTGAGAAAGCGTTTTTACAATTAACGCTAGCTGAAAAAGACAGAGATGCAGTGCGTTTCCTATGGACAGAAAACGATACTCTTCAAGTTTATAGATTTAATCGTGTACTCTTCGGAGTAAGATCCAGCCCATTTCTCCTTTCTGCCAGCATCAAAACGCACCTGAAAAAATTCCATGATGAGTTCCCGACCACGACAGAATGTTTGAATCGATGTTTTTATGTCGATGACTTCATTTCTGGAGCTGATAGCTTGCAAGATGCATTAGAAATTTCTACGCAAGCTGTATCCATAATGGACCAAGATAGCATGGTGTTGAGGAAGTGGACAACAAATGGCGACGAATTGAGGCAGTTGTGGATACGTGAAGGTTTAGAGAATCAACTGCAGGATAACCCTATTAGTCCGAGAGTATAAAATGGTTAGCCACCCAAATGAAACTTTAGCTAATTTTCTTTTAAGTGAGAACATTGAATGGAAGTTTATACCTCCAAAATCGCCAAACTTCGGTGGTCTTTGGGAGGCTGGGGTCAAATCATTTAAGCATCATCTGAAACGTGGGAATGCTCATCTGACTCTGGAAGAATTTCTCACAATAATTATAGAGTTTGAGAGTGTTCTAAACTCAAGACCCCTTACCCCCTTGTCAACCGAGTTCGACAATTTTGAAACTTTATCACCTGGCCATTTCCTTATAGGTAGACCTTTGACTTCAATTGTTGAGCCTGACCTCCTTAATATAACAGAAAATAGACTTTCTAAGTGGAAAAAAATTACGAAATATAGTCAACAAATTTGGAGGTTGTGGAAAAAAGATTATTTAAACACCTTACAGCAACGTAGTAAATGGATGTTTTCCAAAAATAATGTAAAGCTAGGTGCACTTGTGTTGATCAAAGATGAAAATATGCCCAGTGTAAAGTGGCTAACTGGCAGAATATCTGAAATAATTATCAGTAAAGATGAAAAGGTAAGAGTAGTCAATGTTTTGTTACCTACTGGTAAAACACTTAAAAGAAATATAAGAGATGTATGTGTTCTTCCCATAAATGATTAGATTTTCTGTATGTAAAATACATAATTTCAATGTTAATATTATATTATTCTTGTGTTTATTGCATTAATATCGTCATGTGTTTAAAATAATTGTGTTTCTTATTATTAGTGTATTATTGATATTATTATATATAAATTATATATAAATTTGTTGAAACCCTTAAGGTTTCAAGGTCGGCAGTGTTAAGAAGTTGGAAACATTTTATTCAATAGGTGGCGCGCACGACTTGTGTGTTGCTCCATCAGGAGTCATTATTGCTTCTACTGTCAGTGTAAGTCTTGTGATCGTAATAAAGAGTTGGTTATTGGAAAGTAGAGCATAATCCTTTTCGAGAGAAATCAAATCCACACCAGAACCAGCAAATTCTTTTGTGATACTGTCCAGCGCCAAATTTATTATCATTTTTCTTTCGCTTTATGTTAAAAGTTATTTTCAGTTAAAGATTATTCTACTTGATGCGTTTACTCAAAAATGTACTGAGACTTAACAATCTGATATAACCTTATTGCATCAATGAAGTGAGATAACTATTTATTGTTAAATAAAGAATAATTCTTTAGAAAAATAATTCTTTTACTGACCTGCTTAATTTTTGTGAATGTGATATTGTGCTTTGTTCGTAACAAAAGCAGAAAGTCTGGATATTTTATAATATTGAGTGCGTTAGTGAAAATGTAGAGCATTGAAGTTATCATAATTGTTTAGTTCCGTTGTTTAAGATAAGAATTAAATGAACGATCAAAGGATATGTAGTTCTAAGTTTCTTTGCTTTCTGTGGTGTAAAAGCTGCAATAATGTTTTCGATCTTTTTTAAAAAAATTCAATCAAAAACATTAAATTTTGTTTCATACGGAATTAAAATAAAATTCCTTTGGATGAATTATTTATTTTTGAGATGATATAATATTCTAAGTAAAGATATCACTTAACTCCTCTCCAAACTTCCACGCCACACCAGCAGGAAAAGTTTAATGACTGGCATTTTCAGTATGGATGGAAAAATGAAAATGACGAATAATTTTATAAAAGTCATTCCTAAATTTCGAAATCAATCTCTAATCTAAAAGCATATGGATTTGCGTATATAGATAAGTTAAATGGTTTTTATGAACAAATTTGTAAAAAACTCCAAGATTTTAATAGACAGATTACAAGTAATACAAACTTGAATTGAGAGCTGATGCTGTCATAAAACTGATAAGTAAGGGTAAATTTCTGTTTTAGCTAGTTTATGTTGGCTTGGCTACAGAATTAACACTATATTGGTGTAAAAGAGATGACAGTACTATTTTTTCTCTCTCTGTAAAAATTGTCGAAATGAAAGGTATGAAATATATATTACGTAGTACGCTTTTAATTCTAATTATTTTGATGGAAATTTTTATCCTGTTATAAACCGGTTGATTTATTTTCAGCTATATTTGAGGTTATGCAAGCAGAGACTCAACCTTCATACTAATCCAGTATACGGATCTAAGGATGACAGCCTAAGCAAGACCTTAAATTTACAAATAAAATAATTATGAAATACGTGTCAAAACAACAATGCTTATCTATAAAGAGAGAATGTACGAATTTCCATGTTCGACCAGACTCACAACAGCCTAATAACATAAAGCTTTTCTACGCTTTTCAGAATGCTATGAAATCAAAAAACATATTAGGATGGTGTGAGTATAACTTAGAATTTTGACTCGTATAGTTGCAAAAATCAGTGTTATAAACATTTTAATAATTTTAACCATTTTAGTTGAGGAATTAGATTAAAATAGATAGAAAGGAAATGATCAGTTGAGAAGGTGAAATCGAAATAATCGGCACGTGGTGTGTCTAAATTACAAAGTCAATCGAAATGAGATCAGAAACTCTTTGATTCTGCCAGATCAGAGAGTTGTAAATTAAATGACGGTAGATAGTCATGCGTCAGTTGGAGCATCCAGGGATAGCACTTTAAACGCAGATTCTTATAGCAACTGTGTAAACCCAGCTTATTTCTACCATAGCCCAAGTGGAAATGGAAAAAAAAAAGGCTTAAAATAGTTGGAAGAAAAGTTTAGAGTCCGTAAAAGGATAAAAATGCAAAAAAAAAAATTTTGAAGATTAAAAAAAATCTGGAAGGAACTGTGGTGTTTAGGATAATAATAATTGGCTGATTCTGATTTTATTTATGCAAAACTGGACAGATTATGCGTTTTAATTAAGCTTTTAATTTGGGGGATTCTTGGAAAACTAGATAGAGAGAGGTACAATGGTTGAGAAAGTATTGGGGATATATAGGTACCTATTGTAACTAATGTAAAAAGCACGAAAATAGGTTGAAATAAACTCTCTGGTCAGAGTTTGAGGGGGGGGTAATTTTAATTGGAAAAGGGGACAGACGGTCTTAGCCTGAGTTGAGCCGCAGGACCACTTTTAAAAGAAGTCTTAGCATGTTCTAGGAAATCCAACTTGTCGCACAAAAAAAACACCAAGAGTGAAAAGGCTTTAAAATAACGGAAGAAGTTTAGAGTCCGTAAAGGATAAAAATAAAAAAAATTTGAAGAATTAAACAATCTGAGACTAAACTCGTAGGTTTTGAGATAGTTAATAAAATTGTGCTTTCTGGTCTATTCTAGAATCATAAAGATGAAAGCCATTTTAATTAGTGTTTAATTGGGCGAATGATTAAAACCTTAATGAGTAAACACAGGCTGTGAAAGATGCGGAGAGTGGAAAACATGATGCAATAACAAGAAATATATTTTTTTTTATTGATTTTATTAAAATATAGCCATTTCTTAGAAATTGCTGGTCCGATCAGACTTCTGAATCTAGAATCACAATTCCGAATCCTTGGTAACTCAAGTGAATCAATTCGATTCACGAATCGATTTCGGCTTGATGTCGTCAGAATCGATTGGCGGAGTTGTCCTTTTGCGCACGGAATGGATCGTCGTTTCCTTTTGAGGATCCAGATCCGGTGGGAATTCAGACCTTGGAGTGAACTATCACATACTTAGTTCAAAGAATACGTTGCGTTTACGTTTGGAGTTTGCGCATGATTGCTTATTAGTTGTCTAACAAAACCTAGACTCATAATTTAGGAAGGAATGCCCATAACACTTTCCAATGAGCAATAGAAGCTTTGTCCTGTTTAGGATTAAAACTTTCCTACAAATTAAAATGTCGGCCAAACTATTTCCCTATCACCTTTATACAACTTTGAAGTGAAACTTCATTTACTTTTACAGTTGTTTATTTCTTACATGGTATTCATAAAATTTTATCTAACCTTTTAGTACATCCATGTAGTTTCCTTACATATATTCTGCATTAAAAAAAAATACAACAGCCAACTCACGAAGTATTCATAATTTTGTAGTTTTTTAGTGTATATTTATTTAGGTTCGAATTAGATAAAACAGCATTTTTTGTTGACGTTACGAAACAACAATAATATATTCGTGTTAATTACTTTACGAAACATTAAAGCTGAAATACGTGGATATTAGATGTTTATAGAGATGTTGATTGATATCCTAAAACTCTCAAAGTTTTCATCATATGTTATGCTGATTTTATACTGTCAGTATACTAAATAAGAAGATTTTAGCAAACTTAATTGCTTGTACAGATTATCCTGAATGAAGACCAGCTTGTTTGAATCAACATTTATACACTATGTAATTGAGTATTTTCTAACATTATATAATATCAAAATTATTTCGAAATTTTGCTTACAAATGACTCATTCAGAATAAAATTACAGTCATTTCAAATAACGTTAGTTTACTATAAAATAACTACTACTAAACACTTTGCTAGTATGTTAAAAATATGATATTCCTTTTGTATAATGATGCATTTCTGAGTAAGGGTCATTCAAACACTTTCCCATATACTTCATATATATTTATTTTGGTAGAACTTCTTGCATAGATGTATCTGCTTCATAAAAATGAATTAGCATTTAAATGTTATTTGCAGATGTCTGCTAGATGTTTATAAAAATTCTATGTAGCATAGGTGAGCCAGTTTCATATATTGCTTTTCAAAAAATTCATATATCTGCTAGATTAGTAAATTTATTGTATGCATGCAGATCAATCATTTTTCAAAAACATACGCCGTTCACAGCATTAAAGAGTTAAGATAGCACAAAAATATGCTTTCACAAATAACATTCGATTTTTATTACAAAACAGAGTTCATTGTTTACATTGACGAGAAATATTCAATGCATCATTTGTAATGTGATGATGAAGATTCTTATAATTATATAGTTTCTGTCAAAGATATGACATTTAAAAAACTATCCATCTACGAATAAAAATATTTATAGATAATTTTTTAATTATTTTCAATAACTACAAATTATGCTTAAATGTTTGTCATATTCTTATTATGAATGAATAATGTTCTTTAATACAAATAGTACAATAAAATAATTATATAAGAACTAGTATTTTAATCAGCTTATCAATTAAATAAACACATTTTTGTACAATTCTTACGAGGGTGCAGTTGGAAGAATAATGAGAACAATTTCAATAGAGCTATCTATTATTTTTTCCATTGCGAGTGTACATTATAATGACGAGGAGGCTTGGCTCTTGAGACATAGCTAATAATCTACCTCCAAATATACCTCTGAGGAAATCTTCTTCCATATGTTGAAGGACATGGATTTGACAAATAAACTCCTGTTTTATTTCAGCACTGCAATTGTTAACATGTGGTAATGTTTTGAAAAATTTGTATTTGGAGGAAGATTGATATCTGATATTAAGATACAGGAGATTCTTAAAATTCAAACTTAAATGTTATAAATGCCATAAGACGGTATTTTGCAAAAGAAAATGATTACAAGTAGGTTCAAAATTTAAATTTATAAATATAAAAAAGAACATGTTTGTTTTCTGCAAATTCATAAGGTATTTACGAATAGGATTAAAATTAAAGGCATCTAAAACTGTGCATGAATATTTGAGGAAAAAATGATAATTTATGTAGAATATGCTTCAATGAAACATAAGAATTATAGCAAATAATCAAATGTATTTTGCAAAAAAAAAGATTTGTGAGATAAAGTTCAAATGAAACATAAAATTTATATATATAGTATATTACATAAGATATATGATATTTTAAATTAAAAGTTCTGATTTTTACAAAAAATTTGCTATCAGGAGTTCAGAATAAATAGTTCAGAACTTAAACAGGATCGGAGATAAATTTATCATTTTTGATTTAGTAATGGCCTAGAAAATAGAAATAATAATTCGAAAACTGTTTATATATTATACAGAGGAACTCTGAAATTTCTGATTCTTAATTTCTCCAGAATCCCATTACAAGTCAGCCAGTCTTGTTTTGATTTAACATGGGGAGTGATTACTCTCTTCTACATGCTTATTAATAATATGGAAATTTTAAGTTGGAAGAAAAAAAAGCACTTGCTTGGAACCTTTATTCATTTAAAAAAAAGATAAGAGTGCTGCATGTTGAGTACAAATGACAATATAATCAAAATTGGAAAAACGTAAAAAATGTTTCCAAATATCCTGTTGGTTAAAAAAGAGGATGCAATGGAAATAATATAGTTCTTAATAAAATTCCAAACTAATAAACTACGTAAAGGCATTTCCAGTTTCAAGAATATTTAAGAACTGAGGTGATGATTCAGATGAATCCCCGCCATACAAAGGTAAAATGCTGGCAATCTTCAAATAATTATAAAAGTTTTCAGGAATAACTTGTATTCAACTTGATAATTTTAAAAACTATTAGAACTGAAACATTTGGCATCTTTTCATCAGAAATTCTCTGGTTCTTTGACTGATTAATCCAAAAAGAATTATTAACAATTGTATCCTTCAGTTTAGTTTCCATTATCAGCTCTTTATAATTTTAAAACCAAATACAACATTCCCTTTTAAAAAAATTAGTTTAAGAAAGGGTTTTTTAAAGCTAAAATAACTCCTTTTTTCAATAAGCAGCAAATACAAAATTATTCATTGTAATTAAAAAGGGTATTTTCATTTAAATCATGTATTTTATGTTAGAAGCATGATGTAATAATGCATTTCATTTTTCTGATTAAATATTTTAGTTTTTATAAAACTTAATTAGTTTAATTTTTATTGATTGAATTCTTTGATTATTTAAAATTAAATTATATTATTTGTCTGGGTATCTATTTTCAAATCATTATATCTATTTTATATGAATAAAGTGAATTGAAAAATAAATATCCAGGTATGTATTTACCATTAAAAATAAATACCCAGGTATTTTACACCACTGATTATAGACTTTGTTAGGAATTATTTTCAATGAAAAAAGCTTTTAATTGTGGCTCTACTTTTGTTTCTTTTTCATCGGTCAAAATCCGCTGACCTGCTCAAAATTTAATTTTTTCAAGAGTTAAATCTTAGCAACACTGAAAATCATCTACACCGTCTTCTTCTGCGTGGATTTTACATTCCATCCTAGCAATATACCATTTTATTTTTTAGATTGAACTTTTTAGAATCGCTGAAGTCGAAGCCTCTGAAAAATAAAATGCAAAAAAAAAAAAAAAAAACCCACCGCGCAACGGCAGATTGCATCCTTGCTCCTCATTGGCTGAATTGTGGTTTTCTCCTCGATAGTGATTCTGTATAAGGCATTCTGATTGGTCAGAACAATGGAAATTTTATAACTTTAATTTTTTTGTATTAATTCATTTTCGTCGATCCAATGTAGAACATTGAATTATAATTTTTTGGATTTCATATTCTTTTCTTTGGTTAATTTTAAAAGTTTCCCCGCAACCTAATAATATTACTTGAACGATAGCGAGGCATGTCCTGCGGCGGCCTCCAGTAAATCCGTCAGAAAATAGGGGTTTGCTGTGCAAAAGGTCGGGTAGTTTTGATTTTTGGATATGTTGTTAGTGTTGGGCGCGTGTAGTAAAATCCAAGTTTTTGACCTCGTCGCGCCAAGGCGCGCCACTTGAACAAAACATCAAAATTTTGGATCTTTTCTAAATTTTTTCACAATATCTCCAGAACGGTTGGTTTTACAGAAAATATTATCCTTCACAAATTTAAAGTAGAGTAAATTTGTCACAGTTTAACTCAAAATCAGCTCTGTAACTTAAATAGTGACCGAGACACGATTTTCTCAAAAATTTATGAAAATTGTTATTTTTCGTCAATTTTTGTTGAATATGTCCTAAACTAATATAAGGTGGTTTACTCAACACATACCATTCCCCATAAATGATGTGCTGATGTCAATAAGCAGTGGTGTAGTTGGAACGGCGGATGTTAACTGCCACTTGTCTCACTAACTTGGTTGAGAGGGAATCTCCAGAATTGTTGGCGGCAACTTCGGAAACGTTAAATTCAAGCGTGAAGATAAAGTCATTACACTTGCTTCTGTTAACAACAGTGCTAAAATTGGGAAAGAAAAAATTACTGTGGACCACTAACCCTCTTCCACAGAATTTGTGTCGCCAAACAGTCAGATGAGGACTTGAAAATGTTTTTCACATTTGAACTGCCACCTTTCCCTTTGTTACTGTTTAATGAAGGGGGAATGCGAAAGGGAATTAAATCGTCCCTGTTTTCAGCGTTCACACCAACCAAAATTGATGCTATCCAAGGTAAAAATAATTTTGTAGTGGTGGATGGAGGCCACTTACTTCACAAAGTTGTTTGGCAGCGGAACATGAATTTCGGGGACATTGCTAAGAGTTATCTGACATACTTACAAACACATTATGGATCGAACGTAGCCGTACTGTTTGATGGATATCCTTCTGATGTGAATGGAAAGAGCACCAAAAGTGCAGAACGCATTCGACGAGCAAACTTACATTCATCACATGAGATAATCTTCAATGAAGCCACATGTCCAGAAATTTTTCAAGAACAATTTTTAGCAAATGAAAGAAATAAGGTGCGTTTCATTAACGTCTTGAAAAAGTTTCTACAAAAAGCAAATGTATCAGTTAAACAGGTAGTAGATGATGCAAACGTACTAATCGTTAAAATTGCTGTTTCTGTTAAATCTCAGTATGACAATATTTTCGTGGTTGGTGAAAACATTGACTTTTTAGTCCTTCTAACGGGGTTAGCTCTAATGAAAGATAACTTGTACTTCCGAAAATGTGGAAAAGGGAGGACGCCTGATGTGTTATACTCCACAAAGTCATTTAAATACAAATTCAGCAGAATGATATTGTTCATTCACGCTTTCAGTGGGTGTGATACTACAAGTGCACTATTCGGCCATGGGAAAACAAAATTTTGCTCTCTTTTAGAAAAAAACTGACACATGGAAGAAAAAATACAAGTATTTTTCAACTCTGAAGCTACCATTGACCAAGTGGCTAAGGCAGGCGAAGCTTTTCTGATTAATTTATGTGGAGGTAACCCCAGAACCTCTGCATGTGATCTCAATCACTTGCACTACAAGCTATTTACCCAATCAGCAACCAAAGCAAGGTCCACTCTAGCACGTTTACCCCCAACCGTGGATGCAGCACGATTTCATGCCTTAAGATCTTACCTTCAGAAACAGAAATGGTTAGGACATGAGAAAAATCCTCTTTAGTGGGGCTGGGTACCTACCCGATTCGGCCTCTCCCCACGCAAAATGGGAAGGGATGCAACTCCCGAATCCCTCTTGAAAATTATATCTTGCAACTGCACGAAAGGGTGCAAGAATGCTTGTGGTTGCGGAAAGCAGGTCTTATATGTTCTTCCCTGTGCACTTGTTCCCTGGGAGAAGCTTGCGAGAACGTGTCAGACATCAATCTACTTGAGGACAGCATTGAAGACGAAGACGACACGCCATCGCCAATAAATAACTTTATATACGAAGATATAGAAGATTTATATCTTCAGCTGGATGAAGAGGACAAGGAGCAGTAGACAGAGCTTGAAGATTTCCGTCCTGGCTCGTCAAAAAGGCAAAAACTTTAAATAACATATATTATATGGTTTATGCCTAACAACTACTGTCCAAGTTTTAACTTTTGTTATATAAACTTAGTACATATTTTTTGAGACTATTTAATTATTGTTTTATGATGTCAAAAATTTCTAAACCGTTCTTTTGTTGAACAACTGCATATCTTGAAATGTAAGTCGTAGAAACATCCTATAGTGCTTTATTTATAGCAAATTTACTCACCTTTAAAATTGGTCTATATGACGTTTGCTCTAAACACCTTATATTAGTTTAGGACATATTCAACAAAAATTGACAAAAAATAACAATTTTCATAAATTTTTGAGAAAATCGTGATTTTTTGGAAGCCTGTGTCTCGGTCACTATTTAAGTTACAGAGCTGATTTTGGGCTCAAACTGTGACAAATTTAATCTATTTTAAATTTGTGAAGGATAATATTTTCTGTAAAACCAACCGTTCTGGAGATATTGTGAAAAAATTTAGAAAAGATCCAAAATTTTGATGCTTTGTTCAAGTAGCGAGCAGTGGCGCGACGAGGTCGAAAACTTGGATTTTACGACACGCGCCCAACACTAACAACATATCCAAAAATCAAAACTACCCGACCTTTTGCATACTAAAATGTACCATTTTACTGGACTAAAGCTAAAATAGCCATTTTTCAGAAATAATGACAAATAGCCATAATCAGTTATTCAATTATTGTAAAATATATTGAAACTCAAATATATTTGAAAAAACATTCAGAGATAAAGGTTATGTATTGAGAGTTACAAATATAAAAGAAAGCTACTAAGCACATGGTATTTCTGAAGGGATGAAGATCACAACGAACAGTCCTAAATCGACGACACTAGAGAAATAATTTATAGCAATAAAATTTTCTGCCGAAATAGTTCGTTAAAAGATTGAAGAAAAAAAATTTTAATAAAATTTCAGTCGACAACAAATTGAGTTAATAAAAGAGGGCCTACGATTGTTACGCATTAAAACTAATATTCTATGGATGCTTGATTATGAAGAGGTTTTGCATCCAAATATTCATGAAAATAGAGCAACAACTTTAGGTATAAAAATTAACAACATTTATTAAAACATTAAGAAAGTGCTGGTTAGATATTAATGGAACACAAAACAGATCAAATTCAGTTAGCTGGCGCATGGCATCTAGTCCGCTGCCTCGTGTATTGCGCAGCTAAGTAAGTAGTTTCAAGAGTGACGTCAACGGCAGGAATTCAGGATCGCCACAGTACTCCCCCCTCTAGTAGTGCAGCTGGCACTGGAGTTAGAGGTAACGAGGGTTAAAGCGTACCCGACGGCCAGATCTCGTCACATAAGGTGGTAGAGAGGAATTTGGAGGTGACACCGGATGTGATGGAGAAAGTCCAGGTACTGACTCCATTGAAGATGGAACTGTCACCGGTGGTGACGCTATGGTTGGTGCAGATGACTGATGGGAGTTCTCGAAGAACGCAGGCTTTACACGATCAATGTTGATTGTAGACTCTTTGCCGTTCTTCTCGATTGTGAACGTTTTATCAGTTCGTCTAAATACGTAGTAAGGACCATCATACGGTGCTTGTAGTGGTCTTTTAACTGCGTCGTGGCGCACGAACACATGCGTGCAAGTCCCTAAAGTTGGATGCACGAACACTTTTTTTCTGTCATGAGATACAGTTGAAACAGGTTTAAGTTGATCCATTACGGTTCGTAAATTTTTTAAGAACTGATGAGGTTCGACATTAAGTGAAGGGGTTTCAAAAAATTCTGCTGGTAGTTTCAGGGTTGAACCATAAACTAGTTCTGCTGATGTGCACTGTAGATCCTCCTTTAATGCCGTTCTGAGTCTGAGCAAAACCACTGAAATTGATTCTGTTCATTTCGTGGATGAATGACATCTGAGGCTTTGCTTTAAGGATCGATGAAAACGCTCTACAATTCCATTGCTGGATGGGTGGTAAGGGGTCGTCCTGATCTTTTGGACGCCCAAAATTTTGCTTAGCAAGGAAAACAAGTTGCTTTCGAATTGTCGTCCCTGATCCGTTGTGATGATTGAAGGTAAGCCGAAGCGTGAGATTCAGTGGCTAATGAATGCACGCGCAACGGTTTCGGCGGAAATGTCGGAGATGGGGACTGCCTCAGGCCATCGTGTGAAACGGTCAATACAGGTGAGTAGGTATTCACAGTTGTCTGAAGGCGGAAGAGGTCCTACAAGATCCAAGTGAACGTGATCGAATCTCACTGAAGGTAGGTGGAAAGACTGAAGAGGACTGCTGGTGTGTCTGATTACCTTGGATCTTTGGCAATCCAGACATGAACGAGTCCAGTTGGAAATGTCTTTTTGCATAGATGGCCATACGAATCTCTGCCTAGTCAAACGTTTAGTGGCACGTCCGGGTCACCAATATGGATGCTTGATTATGAAAAGGTTTTGCATCCAAATATTCATGAAAATAGAGCAACAACTTTAGGTATAAAAATTAACAACATTTATTAAAACATTAAGAAAGTGCTGGTTAGATATTAATGGAACACAAAACAGATGAAATTCAGTTAGCTGGCGCATGACATCTAGTCCGCTGCCTCGTGCATCTCTCGTGTATTGCGTAGCTAAGTAAGTAGTTTCAAGAGTGACGTTATCGGCAGGAATTCAGGATCGCCACAATTCTATTATTTTTATCCAAAAAATCTGCTTTTATAGGCAATAATCATAAGATTAAAAAAAACTGTCAGAAATATATACTATTAAGGAAACATTTTAATTTTCTTTAAAACAGTATATATTATAAGCGAATTTTACATTTTACATAAAAAGTATCTATACCAAGTGTTACAAAAAAGCATATAAACAACACAGAAGAAATCAATTTTTAAAAAAGCAAAAGAAACTATTTCCATACAAAGCAAAAATTCACTTATTTCGAGTTGTGACAATACACAAGAATGCATCGTTGCACGAACCACTGTCTTATTTCTGTAGCGATAAAGCTTACAAAAAATCGTTCTTAATCGACTATGATAAATAAATCAGTTTTATCAATAAAATTTTCTGACGAAATACTTCGCTAAAAAATAGATAGGTAAAAATTTAAATTGATATTTCAATCGTCAATTTACATGCCGATTACACATAGTAAAGAATAGGCGCTCACTTTGTTTATCCCGCCTCAGCTGTTTTTCTATACTCTCGAACCCAAACTGTGCATAAGGTCCATTGTCCGGTTCTTCCGACCAATCGGAATACGGCAAACTGGTTCGCAGAATATGCAATGTTTACGTTTGAGTTGGCTGCTGCTTGTTGATTTGTATCGAATAAAAACCTAATTTTTATAATTTAAATGAAGAAAATGCCCATAAACTGTAGATAATAAAGACAGATATCTTCGTTTGTGTCACTGTTTGGAAGTTTAACTTTCACTCAGATTCAAATATCACTTTTAAACTATTTCTTAACACATTTAATACAAAGTTAAGTGAGCTTTGTGTGGAAAGTATTGATGTTGTAGATGGCGCTCCTGCTGTACCGGTGGTTCAGTGGCAATGATGCATATATTTGGATGCTTCCCAGCACCAAGAGCTTCGTCATGCTTGCTTGCTTACTCGCACCTGCTCACGCCAGCTCTTTCGCCACGGATCTCGCCTTAATCATCAATGGATTCAGTAATTGAGCTTATCTGTAACTGGCATGTATGCCGAGTGAATATTGGTTTTAGTGTGTTGTAAATAAAAGGCATGTTTGTTACTTTCGAGGCTCCATCATCTTCTTTGAGATAGTATCTGTCCTCACCTTCCGCGACAAGCTTTCTTTAGTGAAAGGTGTCCGAATTATGATGTGAATAAGAACGTGCTTTATTTAATCTACTTAAATGTTATTCAATAAAATTTTAGTATGAACATCTCTAACCTTTTAGTACAACAAAAGACATATTTCTGGAACAAAAATAATCAACAGTGTACTTGCAAAGTATTCATAATTTACATAGTATTTTATTGTATATTTAATTGTGCCTGAATTGAATAAATAACATTTTTGTTAATGTCAAATAAACACAATAATATTTATTCTTGTTAATTACTTTTAAAGAAAAATTAAATTGAAATGTAGATATTAAAGCCCAGATAGCACGTACGTTTGCAGCAAGTTTGCTTTTGACTTGATATTGCCTTGTCATAGCAAATTTGACGCGTCAAACTTGAAGCGAACTTGTGGCAAGTTCACCGTGACAACTAGCGCTACCCTCTCTTGCTAAACCCATTTTCGCCGTGACAAATAGCGCCAAATTTGCAAAATAAGCGTGATGCAAAGATAGCACAAAGAGATAATTATCTTTGTCTCTGTTTTAAAAAACATCCGATTTTTAATAGCATCTCCTAGACCGTCCTTCTTTTCATTAATTCAATAAATCAATGATAATTTGTAAAAAAACTAATTTTTTTATAAAAAAAATTTTGAAACATTTTCCATCTTTTTACTAAATATAGCATTCGCACTTTAAAGAAAACTATATCGCCTTTTTCTGAATGTTGAAATTTTAGCGTTTATAAACAAAATTAAACCGAAAAAACAGTCAAAGTTTGTTGAAAAATAAACTTATACATTTTGTCCCATTTTAAAGTAATTACTTTTGAACTCTAATTTCATAATTTTTTCTACTAACAAAACGTAGTTATTAGCGAAAATCGCTCTCTCTATGACTTCAAATCATATTCGCAACTCAAAAAATTAACAAAATCAAGAAAATAGTTTAAAATAAATCGTATGTGAATCGAATCGAAAGATGTATTAGCGAAATCTATCTTCTCCTCTCAGAGTTTAACTGGCCGAATGGTTAGAACGCCCGCTTCACGAGCTCTAGGTCGCGAGTTCTATCCTGGGTTGTGTTCGTACTCTGTTTTTGCTATAATTTGCGGTAAGTTTGCAATGCAAGCTTGCGGCAAGCTTCCTGCAAGTTCGTCCTATGGTGACTTCGAGACTTGCGTTAACTTGCTGCAAGCTTGTTTCACACTTGTCGTGACAAATTTGCAGAAAGCTTGCAGATTTGCAGTGCAAGTCTGCTGCAAATTTGCTGCAAACTAAAATTGCTATCTGGGAAGGATTTCATAGATATTTGATTGATTACAAAACTTCACAAGGTTTTCACTATTCATACAATAGTGACTTTTAAACTGTCAGAATACTAATAAGAATAGTTAGCAACTTCAATATGCTTGTTGAATTTCTTGAATGAAGATCAGCTTGTGTAGAATCAATAATTTATACATAATAACCTTAATCGGTATTTTCCTAATAATAATAAAAAATTATTTAAAATTTTTACTTACAAGTATAAATTCATATATAAAATTACAGCCATTTTCAAATAACATTAGTTAACTATAGAAATACCTTTATAATACTGTTTTAAAGTATAAATAAAAGAATATTATTAGTCTTTTAAACTTAATGATGCATTATTTACATTTTTGAGCAAGTATTCAAAACATATTTCATATATGTAGTATCTCGCCAGGAGGCACTCGTACACTTTCTCTCTATAAGCTGACGTCACGTCACGTCACAAGATCTTGCTCTTGCTAGCGACAGACATTGTTGTGCGATGGCGAACGACGGAACGCGACGCCAAAATTGCCTACGATGATTTGACATGACTTTATGTACAGGGCAGTGGCCGCCCTCCTAATTCTTTCGCTTATATCTGTTTTCTATTTAAATGTTTGTGCCGTCTTAACTGTTTGTGTCGTCAGAATTAAATTCCTAAAATAGCAAAAGTGTTTTTCTTCTGACTTCGTATCACTACACACGGAACATAGGCTCCCATATTATATATATATATATATGAAGATTCTTGCTATGCAGTTACTTATAAAAGTGAAATGGCATTTTAAATATTCTTCTGCTGATAACTCTTAGATGTTTTAAAAATTCTAGGTATGCAATTGACAATTTTATATACGAGTATTTGCTTCTCAAAAAATTCACATAGATGCTTAGTTTTAAATTGTATATACATGCAAATACAATCATTTTCAAAAAACAGGTTCACAGCATTAAAGTCTAAGATACTTTAAAAAAATATGTACAAAATAACATAATTTTTTTATGCATAACAGTTCCTTGTTTACATTGATGAAAAATTATTCAATACATATTTTATATGTGATTATGAAGATTCTTATAATTACATAGCTCCTTACAAAGATATGCAGGCATTTTAAATATCCATCTGAATAAAATATTTATAGATACATTTGTTTTTAAAAAATGTATTTTCAAAACTATACAAATATTACGAAATTTCTATGTCCATTATTTTATTTATAAATGCGTAATGTACTTTATAGAAATAGTACAATAAAATAATTATATAAGTTATTAGTATTTTAATTAGCATTATCAGGTAAATTCACACATTCTGTACATAAACACAATTCACTGAAGTGCAGTTTGGAAGAATGGCAAGAACAGCTTCCAGTACAGCATCTGTTATTTTTTCATTTGCATTGAACATTATTAATGCTGGAGGAATTGGCTCTTGAGACATATGATAATAATATACCTCCAATATATCCTTTGAAATCTTCCATTCATGTTGCGAAGGACATGGTGCAATAATAAATTCCTCCTTTTTATTCCAGCCTCGTAATTTGCTTAATAATAATGAATAAATATGCTTTTGAAGAAAATCTTGATTTGGAAGAAGATTGATGTCTGATAAACTAGATTTTTAGATTCAAAATGAAACTTAAAATTTATAAATACCCAAAAACTGTGTATTTTGTAAAAAAAAGTATTTACAAATGGGGATTCAAGCTGAAAATTAAAATTTATAAATACACAAAAACTGTGTTTTTTTTGTAAATAAAAGTATTTACGAATGGTGATTAAAAATTTTAACATAAAAGTTACAAATATCCAAAAATTGGGTATTTTGAAAAAAAAATGTATTTGTGAAGTATGATTCAAAATGAAATTTATAAATTACCAAAAAAAAAGTATTTGTGAACGAGGATTCAAAATGAAGCATAACTTTATAAATACCCCAAATCTTTGTAGTTTTGGGGAAAAAGAGTATTTGCGAATGGTGATTCAAAATGAAACACATAAAATTTATATATATAATACATATAAGGTATAATATTTTTAAATTCAAGTTCTGACCAAATTTTTTTAAAAAATGCTATCAGGATTCAGAATAAAATATTCCAGAACAGGATCGCGTGATAATTTACCTTTTCTGTTTTGAAGGAATGATACTTAAAATGGAATAATAATTTTGAAAACTGTTTATGCTATACAGATAGGGCCCGTGAAATTTCTGTTTCTTAATTTTCTCAGAATCCCATGCTACAAGTCAGCCAGTCTTTTTTTGACTTAATGAGGAGTGATTTACTCTCTTCACATCCTTAATCCTTAATAATATAATAAATGCGAAAATGTGTCTGTCTGTCTGTTTGTTACACTTTCACAACCAAACTACAAAACCGATTTGGATGAAAATTGGCAGAGTTGTAGCTTGAAACCCAAGAACGGACAGAGGGTAGGTGAAATCGCGTTAAATTAATTATTTTTGACTACAGTTAACAATTAACTAATTAACAAAGAAATCCCATTGACTCCGCGATTAGAAATGAAGATTATTTCATTTTTCAATCAACTGTCACGTGATCCTTCAGGAATGCGAAAACATGTCGAATAAATTATTTTTAAAATCAACTATCACGTGATCCTTTTCCCCCTGTAACTTCGGAACAAATTGTCCGATAACAATTATTTTTATACCATCTTAAAGTTCAAAATTTTACATTTTTAATGATACCATTTTTATTTCTGTGACATTATTTCCTTTAATTTTTATTAATTTTTAAAAGTTTTACGTGCAGACGATTTTGAAATAACGCAAATTTATAGCTACTCAGTTGCTAGGAAATGGTTAGACCCTTTGAACTAATTTACCTTTATTTCTGAAAATTTTGCTTATCTTTATAAGTATCCATAAAATAAGGCAGAAATTACATGTATCTGTCTGTCTGTCTGTCGGTCGGTCACAAGAACTCTTCCTAAACGGTGAACGGTAACGACATTAAATTTACACACGGCATTCTAGATCATATTTCTAGGTCAAAGGTGCTATTTTCAACTTTCAGAGTTAATTAATTCTTAAGATATTTAATTAAATAACGAAAATTAGTCGCTTTTAAGCCTAATGCTTAGACGTTTTTTGCCAATAACTTCTGAAATATTTATTAGACAACAATTATTTTATTAATTATTTTAAAGACCAGAAAATGATCTTTTTAATGCTATTAATTCCATTGCGATGAAATGTTTTCTCTGATTGTTATTAAGGTTTAAAAATATTTTTGTATTGTAACTTCTAACAGTTCTTTTTATTCTTATAGAAATAAATTCAAGCCAAATTATTGTTTCGCGCGCGAGCTTTTGCCAGTGTTAAAGTTAACATAAGAAAATATTGCTTTCTTTGACCACAAACAACAAAGGAGACTTTACACTTCCGGTTTCCTGTTGTCGTAGCATTTACAGCTTTTAATACGGTTACACAGTGATCCAATGACGTTAGTGAATTATTCTCTCGATGTTTTGTTTAATTTTCACAGTGAGATATTACAGAATATCCATCTGGAGATACGGTAATGGGCATTAACAAGGAACATCATATTCTGTAGAGCTCTTCAACATCTTGGAATTGTCAGGGGCGCCTTCCGACAAGCCGAGATTGATTGTCGGTGTGCGAGTACTACTAATACGTAACCTCGATATACCGAGACTCCGCAATGGCACACGGTTACAAATTACACACCTAGGTCCAAACGTCATGAAAGCTACTGTTATGACTGATATGGGGAGAAGAGAGAGTGTTTTAATTCCACGCCTTCCGATAATACCGAAAGATTTATCATCTCAGTTCAAAAGGTAACAAATCCCTTTAAAAATATCATTTGCCAGGCTCAGGGCCAGACACTGAAAATGGCAGGCGTATATTTGGAAAAACCATATTTTTCGCATGGGCAACTATATGTGGCGTGTTCACGTGTGTCCAGCCCACACAACCTCTACAGCCATGCAAATAACGTGGTATACAAAAGTATATTAGTATAAATAAACAATTTACATAACTATATCAGCATACATGTTCAGTACACTCCTGTCAGCCGTCCCATTAAGTATTATCAACTGTCAGAACTTTTACTTTCCCCTTTCAAAATGCAGCAAAACATTTACATTCGTGAATTAAACCAGTGGGAGTGGCCTCCCCTAAACTTTCTCGTATACTGCTCAAAAATTTGTCATTTCCCCTCCCCTTGCGTGGATAAAAAAAATCGAACCTACTGTAATCCAGAATGCAACGAATATCAGAAGGTTTTTCATTGCAGATTATAGTGATTGTAAAATATTTAAGTGAAGAATCATATTAAAAGAGATGCCTATGTATTAAAACTTAGCAATATTTATTTTCCATCACACTCCAGGAAGATCCGCTATTATACGAGCGAGCGAAAGCAAAACAGGAGATAAAAAACATCAATCACAAACTCCGTCTCAAGGACGTAATCCTCCCGCTTGGTACCAGGGATAGCTAAGTAGGCATGCGCGTGGAGATGGTTTTGAAACGAAGGCTTAATAAGTATGCGATTATACAAACCGACAGACAGTCAACCCGTTGACGGATTTGGCCCAAACTTTTATACGGACCTACATTCATGACGATAAAACTGTGTACCAAATTTTATCGATCTGGCTTTTCAAGTTTTTGAGTTATAGCGTTCGCATGACCTCGAACATACAGACAGACAGACTTCCCGTGGACGAATTTTGCCCAAAAGTTGATAGAAACCTACAAATTATGTTTCAAGTTTACATACCAAATTTCATCCCTTTATCTCTAATAGTTTTCGAGTTATCGTGTTCACAGACACACACACAGACACACACACAGACAGACATAATTCCAAAATTGTGTTTTTCGGACTCAGGAAGGTCTAAAACGTGGAGATTCGTCAAAATCTCGAGTTCGAATTTTTTGACGATTACAATACTTTCTCTTTGTATACTTCGTATACGAGAAAGTAAAAAAGAATAATAATTCAAATTCTTCGCGCACGAAGTCGCGGGTAACAGCTAGTGTATTAATATTATGGTAAATTTTATGCTATAAAGAAAAAAAAATACTTGCTTGGAACTTTTTAATGTTAAAAAGGATAAAAGTGTACAACATAAGTACAATTGTGATGCTGAGTATAAACGTGCTAATGTAACCAAATTAGAAAAACATGTTAAAAAATGTTTCAAATATTCTGTTGGATTAAAAAAAGTTTTTTTGAAAAGGATGCAATAGAAAACGAATATCGTTTTAAACAAATTCAAACTATGAAAACTACATCAAACTTTTAGTTTCAAGAACATTTAAGTACTGATGGTGATGATTCAGATGAACCCAGGGATTGCAATCCGTAAAACCGGATCCGGTAATCCGGCAGATCCAGCATCATTAGACGTCTACCGGATCTGGCACCAGTTTGCCGGATCCGATCACCGGAAAAAATAAATAATCACCGTAAATTAAAAAAATACATGAAGCCGATTTCTTGAAAAAATACTCGCGTTGTTGCAAGAGTAGGTACTTAAATGCGTGATGTGTACGAGTAGTTCGACGCTGACTCATCCGCTACACATATAGACATTGTTATTGTTCAATTGATAGATGAATTATGTTTATTTTGCATTTGCGAGTACGAGAATGATTTAAGTAAATAATTAGACTTGGAAATGAATTGAGTAACGATCCGTATTTCTGATTTTTCTTTATAATACTACTTTCTTCTTACATAGTGACTGAAATAACGTTTTAAATTTTAAGTATGTACCTATTTGTATTGCATTGCAGGTACATGTGAGAACAAACATGTCACTTTTGAAATCAATTCAAAATGAAAACAGGAATATTAATATACTTACAGAATAAAAAAAATATGATGGTGATACAAGACGAATTGATGATACATTTACTATGCCGAAAAAAAAAAAACTTGTAAGACTAGAAATGAAAAATATCTTAGAAAGAGTTGTTCAAGATGATAGCTTTAAAGAAAACGTAGATAATGTAGTAGATAATAACTTAGATTCATCGTCATTGAAAAATGATTTGACATTACAGAAAGAATTACAGATGCAAATCCAGCAAGATATGAAAACCTATAGCATAAATACCAAAAAAGAGAAAGATGTTGAGAAAAAATTAAGAAAGGAAATGACTGTATGTGAAAGTGAAGGAGTTCGAGGAAAATTCATGAGTATTTGTTGACAGTAAAACCGACAAGTGTAGAAGCAAAAAGGGCTTTCTAGGCCGCTGGTTATATTTGTAGTTCTGTAAGAAGTCGATTGGCAGATGACACAATTAACACTATTTTTGTTTCCTACGATAATTTTTTCAAAACCAAAGTGAGTTTTTTTAATTGTTTTACTTAAAATAATAATTTAAAGTAAGTATATTAAAAAATACGAAGAAGTTTTAAACTCATTATTGTGATAATTGTGCCATTGATTAAACAGATTCATGATGACTGTCATAATTATAAGAATGAGACTGCTTGGCGTGTCTAAAATAGCAAATTATTGTGATCTCAGTTGATGAGCTTGATTTAGTTAGATTTAATATAAGTTACATTACAAGTTATCATTGATGTCATTTGTGAACTCTAGTAAGTGAGACTGAACTTAACCACCCGTCATTATCTAATTATTACTAAACTAGTATAACAATTACAATTTAAGTAGTTACACTGCACTAAATTTTTATTGTTGATTCATACGTAAATGTTCATTAATTCTAACAGTGTAAATAAAGTTGATTTCATAAGAAATTAACGCTTTTTTTCTAAACTTTGTAATACACTCTCTTTATCATCTTTTAAACAGTTGATTTTGGAATGAAAAGGCAAAATAGTTTTGATGTGACCAATCCGACCGGATCCGGTCGGATCGGTGGGAATCCGACCGGATTGAAATTGGTACCGGATTGCAATCCCTAGATGAAGACCGCCTAGCAGTAAAATGCATCTACAAATTAGAGCTTCAAATATCAAAGTTTCAGCAATAACTATTATTCAACACATTCATTATAATTTTTTAAACTGTTAGAACTGAAACATCTGCTAACTTTTCATCAGAAAGGTCTGATTCTTTGACTGATTAATCCAAAAAGAATTATGAACAATTATATCTTTCATTTTAGTTTCCATTATCAGCTCTTTATAATTTTAAAACCAAATACAATTCCCTTTTTAAAAAATTAGTTTAAAAAAGAGGTTTTTTTAAAGTTAAAACAACTCTTTTTTTTAAAGAAGCAGCAAATACAAAATTATTCATTTACTCATTGTAATTAAAAAGGGTATTTTAATTTAAATCATGTATTTTATGTGAGAAGCATGATGTAGTAATGTATTTGATTTTTCTGATTAAATACTTTAGTTTTTATAACACTTTATTAGTTTAAGTTTTATTGATGAAATTATTTTTTTGATTATTTAAAATTAAATTATATTATTTATATGGGTATTTATTAACACACTAGTACATGTATTTTATATGAATAGAGTGAATTGAAAAATACATACCCAGGTAAATACTCATTTTGTGTATTTAACCTTAAAATAAATACCCAGATATTTTACATCACTGATTATAGATTTTGTTGGGAATTATCTTAAGTGAAAATAAGCTTTTAATTATGCCGCTACTTTTGTTTCTTTTTCGTCTGTCAAAATGCCCTGACTGCTCAAAATTTAATTTTTGCAAGACTTAAATCTGAGCAACACTGAAAAGCATCTACACAATCTTCCACTACGTGGATTTTACATCCCATCCTAGCAATATACCATTTTATTTTCTAGATTGAACTTTTTAGAATTGCAGAAGTCGAAGCATCTGAAAAATAAAATGCGCAAAATAAAAACACTGCGCAACGAAAGATTATATCCTTGCTCCTCATTGGCTCAATCGTGGTTTTCTCAACGATAGTGATTCTGTATAAGGCATTCTGATTGGTCAGAATAATGAAAATTTTATAACTTTAATTTCTCTGTATTAATTGATTTTAGTCGATCCAATGTAGAACATTGAATTATAAATTTTTTGATTTCATAATATTTTTTTTGTTACTTTCAAAAGTTTACCTGCAACCTAATAATATTACTTGAACGATAGCGAAGCATGTCCTGCGGCCTAATACTTTTTTCGAGTAACTTTAGCAGATTTCTCCGAAAAATTTTAAGCCAAGATTTTTTCCCCATAGAGGCCTTATATGTGCCATTCTAAATGCTATCTCAAAACCCTTAACATTCTGCTGTACGCTTCCCATTATTTAGGGAGGGGGGGAGTTGGGAAGAAAATTGTACCAAACCACAAAACTACTGTGGAGTCCCGTTTTAATAGCACACCTTTATTATTTTTCAACAAACATTGACTGCTTTTAGGTTTAATTTTGATTATTGAAGTTAAAATTTCAACATTAGGAAAAAGGCGATATATAGTTTTCTTTAAAGTGCAACCAAGATAGCAATTTTAGTTTGCAGCAATCTTGCTGTGCAAATCTGCAACAAATTGGACACGACAAGAGTGCAAGCTTGAAACAAGTTTGCAGCACGTTAACGCAAACGAGATAGTCACCACGCGTCAAATTTGCCACAAGCTTGTCACGTCAAACTCATTGCAAACTATAGCAAAAGCAGAGTACGAACACAACCTCGGATTAGAGCTCGCGAACTACCACTTCCTAACCTGACGCTCTAACCACATGGCCAGCTAAACTCTGAGAGGATAAGATAGATTGCGCAATACATCGTTCATCTATACGATTTATTTTAAACTGTTTTCTCGATTTTATTAATTTTTTAAATGTTAAGTTGAGAATATGATTTGAAGTCAAAGAGAGAGAGAGCGATTTTCACTAATAACTACGTTTTGCTAGTAGAATAAATTATGAAATTAGAGTTGAAAAGTAATTACTTTTAAAACAGGAGAAACTGTAAGTTATTATTTTTTTTAACAAACATTGACTGTTTTTAGGTTTAATTTTGTTTATAAACGTTAAAATTTCAACATTAAGAAAAAGGCGATATAGTTTTCTTTAAAGCGCGAGTTCTATATTTAGTAAAAAGATGGAAAATGTTTCCAAATTTTTTTATAAAAAAGTTAGTTTTTTCACAAATTATCATTGATTTATTGAATTAATAAAAAAGAAGGACGGTCTAGGAGATGCTATTAAAAATCGGATGTTTTTTAAAACAGAGACAAAGCTTATCTCTAACGCTGGTTACACACACGGCGGATTTTTATCGCGGCGGAAAATTTACCTCGCCGCTCACAGAAATCTAGCGTTTACACACACGGCGGTAAAATCTCCGTCGTATGAGTCAGCTGTTGACTGTATCGACTATCGGCAGCGTGCTTTCATCATCAAGTAAATTTAGTTTAGCTTAACTGAGTTGTTTAAATTACTTACTGCTTGGTGCTGTTTGAATTCTAGCTTTATTGTTATTCTGTCGTCGAATAAAGAAGAAAAGAAAAAATCAGTTTATTTGGATTCATCCATTTAATGAAAAAAGAGGAGGTTGGAGCTTTCTATAATTTGTTTTAAGAGTTGAGGAAGGATGATATGAAATTCTTTAATTGCTTCAGAATGTCGAATTACTAATTATAAGAGTTTTTTTGATATTGCACAATATCGAGTCAATATTGTACAATATAATTCAACATAGTTTCAATAATATACTATTTATTTTCCCAAATCAAATTAAATTACTTATTAGATTACGTAGTCAATATTAAAAAAAAAGTTTATATATATGTATAATTCTCTGTAAAACGAAAGTTGTTCATCGCATCTGATATTTTGCTTAAACAGAATAATGTTGGCGTGTTCTTTATGTAGTATAAATAAGGGGAAAATATATAATTAAAATATTTATATTATATACTAAAATATTTATATGGGTAAAATATTTTAATACTCTGGTGCTAATGGGGCACTTCGAGAATCTCAACGTTTTTTCATGACTTTTACACTTTCTAGTACGTATATGTGAGAAAGTATGGACTTATCAAAATAATTTCTTTCTGTTTCTTCCAATACAACAAAGTCGCTGCGAATTTCCAGGCTGAAACAAGGAGTTTCTGTCCTTAAAAATGTCGAGCGTTTTATTCCACAAAATTTGCCTTTTTTTGGATTAATCCAACTAATAATTCATTATCTATAAGGTCAGACATCTTCACAATAGAAAAAAACCCCAATAGATTCCAAACCAGTTTATGCAAACAAAGATGAAAATCACACTGAGCGAAACAAACGCGGTAGAAATACCGCCGTGTGTGTAAGCTCTCATCTGACCACGTGCGCCTCTACTTGGATGGCGACGGAAAAATCCGCAGACGATAGTGGCAGTCCGCGACTGCATATCTACCGCACGCGGTAAATAGTCCGCGCGTTTATTTTTCCGCTCAATGTGTAAGCTCTAACTTACATCAGTGCACTACTGTTGGAACGGCGGCGCGATAAATTTTCCGCGCGATAAAAATTCGCTGTGTGTGTAACCAGCGAAAAGTTGTTATGACAAGCTTTACACCACGATTGCAAACAAGTTTGCTGCAAAGATGATACAGCACACATACAGGTAATCTCTGTTTAAAAAAAAACATCCGACTTTTAATAGCATCTCCTAGATCGTCCTTCTTTTTATTAATTCAATAAATCAATGATAATTCGCAAAAAAAACTAACTTTTTTATAGAAAAATTTTGAAAAATTCTCCATCTTTTCCCCAGTAGCACAAAAATATTGTATAATATTTGCACAATGCTATACAATATTATGAACACTGAGGAACACCGAATACCGTAACAAAGTATTGTATTGTATGTATCAGTATTTCCGAGATACTAAATTTTCACAAATAATATAATTTTTTTTTTTTTTTATAAAAATCTTTATTTTAACTCGGGATATCACTCGATTAGAGGTTTTATTTCAAAAAAACTCCACTGGAACAATTATTCTTTAAGATGCTGAATATTATATCATACTAAACAATACAATGCATGCAATATTTTAATTTCTATATTAATCGATGTTTATCAGAATTTTAAGGTGCAATACAGAAATCTCAATAGCCTTTAGGTACTCCAAAACTTTAAAAAAACGTATCTGCAACTACAATTTCTATAGTAAAAACCTTGATCTAATAGAAGATTCGCATTGCTACTGCAATGGTGATAAATATGCAAAATATATTGATAAAGATAAAGGGCACATTTTTACAGGTGACCTGGGAATTGTTGACTCCATCTTGCTGCAGGATTTGATGGGAAGGGGCACTAAATTTAGACTGAGGGAGAAATTGAAGTACAATAAGACTTTGCTTTCTATATGCAAAGATTTGGATTTGTTTATTTCTAAGCTTGCGAGAAGATACCATTGGCCAATTGAAGGGTTCAAAGAATGGAAACACAAGATTATAGAAGAAATTAGGAGCAGATTTTATTTTGACAAAAATTACTGTAAAAATAGAGGTATTTTTGTAAATAAAATAATTTTAAAAGATATAAAAAATCTTAAAGATTCATTTGTTATTACAACTGTAGATAAAGCAGCGAATAATTTTTGTATCTTATGCAAATTCTATTTTAAGGAGCTTTTGATCAATGAATTTAACTCCAATGCAATTTATAGCCTTGTAGACTTCACTAAAAAAGAATCAGATAAAAGAATGTTGGCTTTTGCTAAAAAACTCAAAATTAAAACCTGTTCTCTTAAGTATCAGTATTTTTTTCCAAATGTTAAATTTCATAAAAATCCTACTAGCTTTAGATTTGTTACATGTGGTACAGGAAGTTACAATTCTTTTATTAGTAAACATTTTTCAAATTATTAAATATTATTCTTCTTGAAATTAAAAAAGAAGATAACTTCATTATCTGCAATAATGCTGAAGTTTTGGAACTACTGAATACTAACAAGATTTGCAATTTAAACTCATTTGACTTTGAAAATCTATACACCAATCTACCACATGATAAACTTTTGGAAGTTTGCCTTTTCATGTATAATAAATTTCTGAACGACTCAATAATTAAAAAAACTGACTGGTTCGAGATTTGTAATTTCAGCATTAAAGAAAACTATCTTTTTAATGGCATAAACTATTTTAAACAGATTTCAGGTATTCCGATGGGTGTTACATTCTCCAGTTCACTGGCCAATATCTTCTTGCACTTTTTTGAGGATAAAATTATTAGAAATAATCTAATTTACGGCTACAGATACATAGATGATTTGCTTCTTTTAAATGCGGATGATTTAGATCTAATTATTAATTGTTATCCAAAAGAACTTAAACTTAATAAAACGAACTCTCATCAAAATAAAGGTACCTCTTTAGATCTTAAAATTGAGATTAACAAGCATATTACTATGATTGGCCTTTATGACAAAAGAGCTGAATTTAACTTTAAGTGTAAAACTCTTTGTGACTTTCATTCCAATTTAGATTCTAGAGTATTTAGAAACGTAATTTTCAGTCAAGCAAAAAGGAATTAAAGCAATCTGCAACAATAGGAATGATTTCTTATTTGCTTCCAATGTTTTTTTAAAAACTCTAAATGATAACCATTTCCCTTGTAACATTTACAACATTAAAGATTTTGTCCTTAGAAACAGTCTGGAATATACAGTTTTAAAAAAACACATTTATGCGTAGTTGAAAATGGAAAATAAGGGCTTTTTTTTCTCTCTTAATATTTCGGAATTGGTCTCCTTCCCATGCTAGTAAAGAGATTGCTGTCTCGGCCTCTTCTTTCCTTCTTTTCTTTTTTCTGCCTTTCTATTCCTCTTTTGGGAATATAGATGGCGCCACGGAGACTAGTGTTTAATGTTTTGCTTTTCTCGAAAGCGCGGGCAAATTATTTTAATCTGGCTTGTTTCTACAGGGGTAAGTTTTTTTTATTTCACCTTATGAAAGCTTATTAATTAAGCTTGATGGCTAATATCTCGTTGGTCTTATTAGCGTATTTAATGTTTTTTCCTTTTTATTTTGATGTTTGTTCTTGTGGATTTGCTCCTGGTTTCTCTTTTTTTGGGGAGTTCGGGCTATGAGAAGCTCTGTCTTAGCCTAAAATAGGCCTGCTTCTACAGAAAATTCCCTAAATATTCTTTCGAATCCATTTCGAATAGTTTCTAGCACTTGAAAAAGTGAACTAGAATGGATTCCTTGTTTTTGTTGTCTGCTTTTCGTTTACTTCAAATTACTATAGGATTGCTTGTATTACTTTCTTTTTTTAATTTTGGCTTTATTGGTATATCTGTCTATTTTAAGGTGAAGTTATTCTTACAGTCGACAGATGACAGCATGATGATATTGTAACACTTTATATATCAACGTTTAATCATATGTCCGAAAAAATATTTTACAAAATGTTCATTTGAATAATAAGGTTTACACAATCACTTTGTTTTACTGTATATAAAAGGCGGGCCGGATTCAGCTAAGGAAGTTAACCATAAAAAAGCTCTCACATATGGATTATCTATTGTTCTGTGAAAAAAAATTTCGAGTGTTATTCTCATCGTAAAAATATGCACGTGATTTATTGTTGCGAATCTTTTATTTGATTTCCAATCAATACTATAATTATAAATGTTAAAAGCGTCTCGTAATACATGGAAAGAGGAATAAATAAATTTCAAAATTATTTTAAAACCTTTCAAACATATTATTATAATTACTTTAAAACCTTATTGCCTTAATTTATTAAATTACCAAACTTAGACCCACGTAGCACCAGATATTGTCTTATATCATAAAATTCGAGAAAGTAATATTGTACAATATTTTTCCCAATATTGAAACAGTGTAAAACGTAAGACTTTTTCAATACTGTACAATGTTTTTTTCATGATATTGGATAATGTCATATAATACTGTATAATATTATACCATATTGAATAATATTGTACTATACTGAATAATATTATATAATATTGTATAATGTCATATAATACTGTATAATATTATACCATATTAAATAATATTGTACTATACCGAATAATATTATATAATATAACATTATAGTGAATATTTTAAAAATACATTTTAGAAGCATGAAAAAGTGTTAATCACTTAGTTTCAATGTGCTGAACTTATGGGGAACACTGTGCGATTTTTTGAACACCTCTACTTACAACGAGCTTTGAACCCGGGACCTTCTGCATGCGAACCAAGAACCTTACCTCTGAACCAGCCAGACTTACATCAGAGAGCGTAAATGATGATAATAAAATGTAGTTACAAAGTTCGGATCTCTACGAAATTTCATGCTCATTCACAATTAATCTGAATAGTTTTCTTAATTAAATTATCTTTTATCGTTACAATTTCGAGTTCAAAATGAAATTAGAAGTCAAAGAGGAAGCAATTTTAGCTCTTATATCTAAGTTTCCTATTTTAATAAATTAAAAGGCAATAAGGTTTAAAAGTAATTATAATAATATGTTTGAAAGGTTTTCAAATAATTTTGAAATTTATTTATTCCTCTTTCAATGTATTACGAGACGCCTTGAACATTTATAATAACAGTATTGATTGAAAATCAAATACAAGATTCGGAACAAAAAATCATGTCATATTTTTACGATGAGAATAGCACTCATTTTTTTTTTCGTCCATATCGTGAGAGCTGTTTTATGGTTAGCTCCCTTAGCTGAATCCGGCCCGCCTTTTATATACAGTAAAACAAAATGACTATGTAAACATTATTATTCAAATGAACATTTTTAAAAAATACTTTTTCAGACATATCATTCAATACTGTTTAATATAGCGTTATTGTATTTTTGTGCTGCCATCTATCGGACATGAGAATAACTTCACCTTAAAATATTGATCAATGCTGATCAATGTAAAAATCAAAATATCATGTGCATTGTATTGTATAGTATGATATAATATTCAGCATCTTAAAAAATAATTGTTCCAGTGGTGTTTTTGTAATAAAACCTCCAATCGAGTGATATCCTGAGTTAAAATGAAGATTTTTGTAAATAAACATTGTTTTTATATTATTTGTGAAAATTTAGTATCTCGGAAATACTGATACATACAATACAATACTTTATTACAGTATTCGGTGTTCCTCGGTGTTCATAATATTGTATAACATTGTGCAAACATTGTATAATATTTCTGTGCTACCTGGGGATATAGGAGCTAAAATTGCTTCCTCTTTGACTTCTAATTTCATTTTGAACTCGAAATTGTGACGATAAAAGATAATTTAATTAAAATGACCATTCGTATGAATTGTTAATGTGCATGAAATTTCGTAGAGATCCGAACTCTGTAACTACATTTTATTATCATCATTTACGCTCCCTGCTGGAATTCTAGCTGGTCCAACGGTAAGGTGTCGGTTTGTTATGCGGAAGTTCCCGTGTTCAAAAATAACAAAGTGTTTCCCAAAAGTTTAGCACTTCGGAATTAAGTGATTAATATTTTTCCATGCTTCTAAAATGCATTTTTAAAATATTCACTATATTGTTATATTTTATAATATTATTCAGTATAGTACAATATTATTTAATATGGTATAATATTATACAGTATTATATGACATTATCCAATATTATGAAATAAACATTGTACAGTATTGAAAAAGTCTTACGTTTTACACTGTTTCAATATTGGGAAAAATATTGTACAATATTACTTTTTTCGAATTTTATGATATAAGACAATATTATGTGCTACCTGGGCTTACTAAATATAGAACTCGCACTTTAAAGAAAAGTATATTCGCCTTTTTCTTAATATTGAAATTTTAACGTTCATAAAAAAATTAAACCTAAAAAACAGTCAATGTTGGTTGAAAAATAATAACTTTACATTTTGTCCCATTTTAAAAGCAATTACTTTTGAACCCTAATTTCATAATTTATTATACTAGCAAAAAGCGAAAATCGTTCTCTCTCCTTGACTTCAAATCATATTCTCATCTCAAAATTAAAAAAAAATAATGAAATCAAGAAAACAGTTTAAAATAAATCGCAGATGCACGATCTATTAGCTCAATTTATCTTCTCCTCTCAGAGTCTAGCATGTCGAGAGGTTAAGACGACAGGCTTAGGAAGCGGGAGCTCGGGGGGTTCGAATCCGAGGTTGTCTTTGTACTCTGTTTTTGCTATAGTTTGCAATGAGTTTGACGCTGCAAGATTGTGACAAGTTTGACGCATGGTGACTAACTCGTTTGCGTCGACGAGTTTCAAGCTTGCACTCTTGCCGTGTCAATCTTGGTGCAAGCTTACAGAGCCAGATTGCTGCAAACTAAAATTGCTGTCTGGGGATAGTTATGCTTTTTGTTCTTTATCTTCCAGACCTAATGAAAAAAGTTGATTGTTCTATTGCCTTCATGGTCATAGTTTATCTGCGGGAAAGTGATGGCACCCTGGCAGAGTCTCAGGTTCGATATTGGAGGGCCGCAAATGGGAAATTGGATGCCACGGAAAATCCGCCGTGTAACGGGCCTATGTACACCATATCCGTCGAGAGTCAAACGCCTTCCCACTGATGTGGCGTTGGACATTTGGAGAGGGGGATGCCGGCTCAGGCATTTGTCCTCGTCATCTAACCACGGTTCAAAATTACATAGTCTGTTTCAAAATATCCCTCGTGTTGCTTTAAAAGGGACGTTAATATAACTAAATTAAACATTTCAGTATAAGACAACGAGCAGTTAAGTGACACCCAGATAGCACGCACACCTGCAGCAAGTGCGATTTTTCTTGATATTAGCTTGTCAGGACAAGCTTGATGCGGCAATTTTGCAGCAAACTTTCTTCAAAGTAACAAAGCATAATCTACCAACCCACTTGCAAAACATGTTTGTTGTGAAGTTGTTATGACAAACTTCACACCACAAATGCAAAACAAGTTTGCTGCAAAGTTGATATGCACACTTACACACCACGACCTGGATACAGTCTGGTTTTGATCTTGGGCTCTGTTTTAAAAAAACATCCGATTTTTAGTAGCATCTCCTAGACCGTCCTTCTTTTTATTAATATAATAAATCAATGATAATTTGTAAAAAACGAAATAGGTCTTTTTATAAAAAAAATTGAAAAATTCTCCATCTTTTTACTAAATATAGAACTCGCACTTTAAAGAAAATTATATATTGCCTTTTTCTTAATGTTGAAATTTTAACGTTCATAAACAAAATTAAACCCAAAAAACAGTCAATGTTTGTTGAAAAATAATAACTTACATTTTGTCCCATTTTAAAAGTAATTACTTTTGAACCCTAATTTCATAATTTATTCTACTAGCAAAAAGCGAAAATCGCTCTCTCTTTCACTTCAAATCATATTCTCATCTCAAAATTTAAAAAAATAATGAAATCAAGAAAACAGTTTAAAATAAATCGTATAGATGCAAGGGCTATTAGCGCAATCTATCTTCTCCTCTCATAGACTAGCTGGCTGACTGGTTAAGACGACAGGTTGAGGAAGCGGGATGTCGGGGGTTCGAATTCGAGGCTGTCTTCGTACTCTGTTTTGGCCATAGTTTGCAATGAGTTTGACGCGTGGTGACTAACTTGTTTGTGTTAACTTGTTTCAAGCTTCCAATCTTGCCGTGTCAAACTTGCTTCAAACTAAAATTGCTATCTGGGATACGTTGACATATTTGTTTGGTCAATTTTTCACTTTTATGCTTTCAGCACGACAGTGTAAACTTGTCTTCTGATCCGATTACTTACTGATTATTCTCTTCGAACACAGACACGACCCATTAAGTGGTTTTAATATGTTTAGTGATTTTTTAGGACAGAAGGACGAACAACAAGAGTCTTAAATTCATATATTAGATTAGTGGTATCAAGAATTTTACACATAGTTCCCAATGAAAACCTAAATTTTTATAGCAGGGCAGTACAAAGCGTTAAAAAATTCTACCTTCTTAGAAAACGAATCAATGTATCAACTAGATTACACTCAGAGGCGGATTAAGCTCGTTGTAGACCCCTAGCGCTGAAATTCTTGGGGGTCCTCAAAAAATTGGGAAAAAGCACCCAGGGTAGATACAAAAATTGTTTTATTTTTCAGAAATCTGGACCCATATTTTAGGTTTCGAATTCTATATTATTTAAATTGATAAAGCTTTATTATACGATACTTTTAAATGTTTGGGAAGAAGTGTAAGGCTTTTACAGACCGTAAATATCATGAAGCATCTGAAGCTCTATTCAAATTAAATTATGTTTTTGTTTGGGAAGTTGAAGAATTTTCAGCCTTTAAACGCCATACACCATTGCTTGATATTTAAGAGGAAAGTGAATTATTGGTTCATGAGAAAAACTTATTTTAGTAATTCTTAGATACACACAGGATAATGAAAAGGAAAGGCGTTCCTTGAATCTGTAATTCGAATCTATAAAGAAAAATAGCCGAGAGCTTTTGAAAACAAAATTAATTATTTAATTGTTAATGTATTAGGTTTAGGAAATACAAGATTGTCTTCTGGATACACACAGGAGTTAAGTTAAATTAAAGTTCCCGTTTTGAAGAGGTAAGAGGGCTTTCTTTTTTGGGATAGACTTGGTAGTTCTGAAGCGTGATCAGATGACGAGGACGACACCTGAGCTACTACTGCCTCTCCAAACTTCTGCACCACACCAACAGGATGGCGTTTCACCCAGACAGTTATAACGCGCACCAGGCCCACATAAATGGCTAATACATTTTAAAATTCAATATCCAACCCGCGCACTTCCGCCTCGAATTTGAGAAGCATCAGAACACCCCGGCCAGGACGCATATCGGAATTTTTCATTGCTGAAAATTTGGTAACACTTAAAATGTTTAATTAAAGTTTCGTTTATTGTTCGGCGACCAGCTGGTTCGCCCGTTTAAATTAATTTTTATTTTGGTATTTTATATTAATTATAGCATTACCCATCGCAGTTTCAGCTACAATAACTCAGACAAGATGAACAAAAAACTGAGTATTTTATTGTATTTGACGGATAGCAAAATATTTAAAGACGTAAATTTTAAAATGCCAGCGATACAATTCTGTATGATGCATCGCAGCTAACGAAACTTACAAACTGAGTTTCAAATAACTTTCACTCAATTCATCTATCATCAGTAGAATAATTAACGCTGAATAGGGTCGCAAAAAAAGAACATTCTGGAGGCCCGTGTGAACGAGTGGGTACAAAAAGTGAGGCGGCTAAAAATTCACAGACATCTAAAAGTCCCGGGAGTATAGGAGGTAGACAATAAAATTTAAAAATTAGTTAGTTTTCCCGAACACTATTGTCTTTTTGTAATTCCTAGTTTCAGGCTGTATTTTCTAGTTTCTAATATCAAATCTGATGAGTTATCACTTGAGGAAATTCAAGTTTGGCGGCAATACTGTACTCTTAAGCCTAACCAAAATTTTAATAAAAAATTACTTATAATGCGATATACAAAAATTTGAAAGCGTTTTCATGCCTCATAATTTTAAAATGGCAGGAAAGCATGAGATTAAATGCTTGAAGAAAGGACGAAAATCATTTCAGTATACCTCACACACAATAAAAACAAACAAACCTGAAATAAAATATCTGTTGCCACTCTTTACAAAAATATCACTTTGACACAGGTGCGATAAAATATTTCAAAAATACAATAAATACTGAAGTGAAAATTCTGCTTTGGAGTTAATTTCCCAAGAAAACAATTTATACTATCACAACCGTAACAACTGTAAAAGCGCGTGAATAAAAGATTTGCTGAAATAATGAGATGATTAGAATTTTTTATTTACAACAATAAAAATATAGTTACAATTCACATTTTAAAACATTAATTAAAATTGAACAAAATGTTGCATTGAAATAAAATTGGTGTCATTGAAAAGCTAATTTTTAAATCTTTAAGATGATGTAAAAATAGTTTTCTTTGCGATAATAGGATCCGAAGATTCCGGAAAAACGTTAAAATTTAAAGTAATTTTTAAATAATTTAAATTCTAATTAAAATTTCGAAAAATCCTTTCTAGACAGCACCTACTCCCCAAGAAGCAACCGCCTGCCAAATTTCAAGTTTCTAGTCCCAGTGGTTTGGAAGATTTCGTGATGAGTGAGTGAGTCATAGTGTTTGCCTGTTGCCTTTATGTAAAATAAAAAAAAACGGATTGTTCTACCATTATTGATCCTGATACAAACATTTACCGAAATATTTCCAAATGTTTTAAACTATACCGATACAAAAAAAAGCAATCCTCTTCGCTTCCAAAACAAGAAAGTTCAGATCCAAACGTTTTAATGTTTGTAACATGAGTTTTAATAAACATTTCGTGGCTTCAGCTGTATTTAAAAAATTTCTAAATATACACTATTCAAAGTGAACAATAATATTCACCTCAGGTTTGATTTTTAATTGTATTCCGTAATATTCTACTCTTGTAGCTGCCGCAGCGCGCCCCCCCCCCGTTTCTTTTGCCTGCCCTTTTTTTATTTGTAGTCACACAAAAAGCAACAAAATATATGAAATTGGGCTTCACTACGACTCCAATTCGAAGGCAAAACAATGCTGTAGTACCTGGATTTTATAATTATATGCCAACCAAGTTTGAAAACACTCGAAATTCGAATGTTAAATTATTTCAGTGTTTTACAACATTTACCGCTTTGAGCAGTAAGTTAGAATTGTGAAAGGAAATAAAGTTACTGAGAGATCAATGTACTATAATGCAGCTTCGGTAATTTTTTTAAATAACTGTTTATAATAGAATTACACCTAATACTAAAATCAGTTATTGGCCCTTTTTTGACTTATGACATGGATGGATGAGATTTGTAGTAGTTACATATAAAATAAGCACAGATTTTTAAATATAATTTTATTTTTATTAAAAGAAATGCACACTACAGATAAAATTTCTATTACAAAGTGTATGACATAAAAAGTAGATTTAACACGCGAAGAACAAAAGCTGTAAGCAGTGAACCTTAAAAATATTATAAATATTAGTAAAATATTAAAAGTTGACAGTCAATCTTATAAACATCAAAAAACATCAAGAAGCTAAAACTTATAAAAACCCTAAAAACATTAAAAAACGCATTAAGAATTTAAAAATTGAATACAATCGATTTTAAAATCATTAAAAAACATATTAGGAATTAAAAGTTGTAAACACTTCACCTTAAAAATACAAAAGGACATATTAAAAATATCAAGTTCTTCAGAAAACCTGTCAGAAATTTTATAAATTTATTTAACGAGAATTTATCTACATAATTAAATTTCACGAACACATTCTGAAATAAACTGTTGACTCTAAGAGATCTGGTAGGTACAGCAAAATGTATACAGCTTAGTACGTCTCCGCAATCAATCATATTATTGATGATTTTATATATATAAAAAAAGAGAACACAAGAAAGATCTCGTCTGGATTTCAGACTGGTATGTCAAAAATATTAAGTAGATATGACGAAGATATATCCTGTAAATAAAAATTATTTTTCTTGTAAAATAAGTAAGGTCTGAATTTTGTATTCGCTCAAGAATTTTGATTTTATTTTTACAATAAGGACCCAAAATAGCACTGCAATTCTCAAGATTAGATCGGATAACAGTGAAGTGTAGAACTTTCAAAGCCATTGTTGGAAAATTCTCTAGTTTTGTGTTTGAGAAATCCAAGTTTAGTATATGTCCTTGAGGCCATGCTATCACTGTGTTGTGAAAAATCAAGTTTTGTTTCAAAAACAACACCGGGATCAGTAACTGAATTTGACAAAAAATAAAACAAGATTATCTATCCTATTAAAATTCGAAGGTAAACAAACGTATGTATGTATGTATGTCCTTCTATCTTCTCACGAACCGCCTAACGGAGAAGCGCGCGGAAAGTACTAAAAGATGGGGATTAATTCAAGGAATCCATTTCGGCCATTTAAATATCGAAAATTTAATTAGTGAAGGAGATATTAATTAAAAACTAATTTACAACAATACTTTTCATTATTTCGGATACTTTATAACAATACTTTTCATTGTTACAGAGCAATTCAAAATTTATTTTATTGTTGAAGTCGTTTACTTTAAAGAACATTGTTACAACATCGATAAAAAAGTGACGCTGACAGAAATAAAAAAATGTATTGTTGAAAGTGTATAAATTCTTCTATTTATCCCGTGATATAACGTCCAACAAAATCATTTTAACGGAATTAAAAGGGGTGTTTTGTTTCTATAAAGTTATGCGCCGAAAGATATAGATTAGTTATGTTAGTGATTTTAATCATTATTCATTGATTTGATCAAGTTTAAATATTTGTGGAAGCTTCTATTTTAAGCTGATATTTGGAAGATACTATTTTTGCTTTGTTCAATTCTCGCTTTTTCCGGTGCCTAAAAGAAAAAGAGGAATTACAGGGGATGCTGCCAGTAGACGAGAGGCAATTAGAAAACGTGAAAGGAGAGTTGTTGAAACTGAAGAAGAAAGAAGCCGCCGATTGTCAACTATGGCACAACGTGGCCAGGACAGAAGAGCGGAAGAAACAGAAGAACAAAGAAATAGCCGATTGTCAGGCATGGCACAACGTGGGCAGGAGAGAAGAGCCGAGGAAACAGAAGAACAAAGAAATAGACGATTGGCAGTAATGGGACAACGTAGCCAGCAGAGAAGAGCCGAAGAAACAGAAGAACAAAGAAAAGAGAATACGTTTTGGGGGAAACGTAACGTTTACGTTAGCGACAATATATGTAAAAAAAATTAATCGGAGGCGGGCATATGAAAATTAGTAATAAAAAGACTAGAATTGTGAAAGAATATTTACATTTCTTGGAGAAAGTAAGTGACAATATTTGTTGAAAAAAAAACGGAGCCGGGCATATGAAAAAATATGGATCCGAAGGCCTCACGTGATCTCACTTCTCTCCGCCTGGGAATATCCCATTATTCAAGATTGCCCGTGCAACGCCGGGTCATGCAGCTAGTTTATATGATAAAAGTAAATCAAAGGTTGAGATTTCCGAGTGTAACCAAGAATACTACATTTTTCAATGTTCAGAAGTAACTTGTCCGTGCACTACTTAAACAAATTATCAATATCTTTTTTACAAAAGAGCAGCATCTAAATTAGATCGTGCGAGTTTAAAGAATTTCAAATCGACAGCAAATAAAAGATATTCAGATAATTTTTTAAAAAATCATTAATAAATAAAGTAAAACACAGGGATCCAAGATTAGACCCCTATGAGACTCCAGAATTACTTGAAAACAGCATTATAAAAATAAACATAGAGCGTTCGATTACTTAAATGAGAATGAAGCCAATCAACTAGATTAACATGGAAACCAAAGCTCTGTAGTTTCTGTTGAAGCTGCTTAACAGCTTTTAAAAAGTATTATCATTCTAAAAAATATTGTTTCCAGATATATTTACTCACAAATAAAATGAATTTCAAAATTTTCAACGGAATTTTTTTTTGTTTATGATAGCATGATAATTAGTATCATACATTCATAAACTAAATCATATGAAAGATACTCTTAGTGGTACCCTGTTCTTAAAGCATCAACTTACAATTAAAAATATGATTTTTTTCCAAGTATGAAGAATCAACGCAAGTCTTTAATGTCAAAGTTTTTCACAAAAAATGCTTTAAACAAAAATCCACGGAATGTTATGATATGAATAATTCATTTTTTAGTATTACCTTTATTTGAAGCACTTCGTTCGAAAATTGTTTAGCGTGTTCATATGAAAAACTGAGTAGCCAGTCCATTTATGTACTCTGAACTTGATATGACAATTCAAATAACTATGACACATAAGTTCGAACAGAAGCACAATAAATGAACCACTAATTCCTAAAAACAGAAGCATAAAAGTACCAGATAATGCTTGAAGAGAAAGTTGATATTTTGTTTCAAGTTCGAGAGTTTTAATTGAAGACGAAAGCGCAGATTTCATTGACGAATCTTTGAAGAATTTACCATGTAATCCTGCGCTAGTTGCCCTGGATATGATAGCGTTTAATTTTCTTCTGCAGCAAAACTTTTTACTTATTATAAATCCTAATGGGGTTGTCCCAACATTTTCATCACTAATTATTAATTTCTTTCCGGCCAGTTGACTTCCGTAAAAGAGTTCCAGCTGTGGTCTACTCTCCAGTTCTACAGAATTTTGGCTGATATATTTACCAGAACCCGATTCATGACTACTAAAATACCATTCATTTCGAATTATTTCTTCCCCGATGATTCGTAGGTGATCTTCTTTAGACATCTCAAGATATTCAGCAATGAAATTGCCTTTTGTTATATAAACCCGATGGGTGCCTCTCTTTACAGCTGAAGCAAGCTGATGAAATGTGTTTATAGTGTCTTTTGGAATGTGTACTGTTAAAATTGCAGATAATCCTGCAGTATAACCCAAAGATATTATAGTCACAAAACTAAGCCATAAACAGAAGAGCCAACTCCAATTCCGAAATCTCCTGTTGAAAATCATGGGTTGCTTCAGAATACTTCCAAGCATGATCAAGAACATGTGTCCAAATGATATCTTACGATGGGCTATTATGAAAAACAGGATTGGGACTATTACAAGGGTAAAAAAACTGCAAAGCCAAGAATACGCATCGAAAGCATACAAATAGGCGGTATTTGAAATCTCATGTCCCGGATGCTCTATTACAAAAGTTTCTCCATAGACTGCAGATGGATTGCTCATGTCAACGACTTCCTGTCGCGTGCTGGTAAAAGCAACAGAGCCGAGAGTCATGTCTGCTTCTTCCTTCTGAACCATACCAATGAGACCTGTCCAGTTTCCACCAGGTAATCTCCTACCCCATTCACCATCAGGTGGTTCGACTATCTTGTAGTCTACATTTAAAGCACTTAATACCACTTGAAGATACTTTCCATCGAATCCTGAAAGTTGAATTTTCTTATCTATGGATCGTTTTATCTCTAATACATTCGGCGCTGTTAATACAGCTACAGTCAATTTATTACGCACCATGTTCAGTCCAAATCCAGTGAAAAATGTCTTTTACCTTATTTTCTCATTTCCAACTGCCATTTACTTTCTTTCTTCAGCTATAACGAACAGAAGTTTCATTTTGAAATTGTTAGATTGAATAATGGAGAGGATGAATTGTTTTCGAATAGATTGTTGTCCCTTTATCAGATACGTGAACTTCAGCTAAAATATTCCGCAAGCAAAACAAATAAGCAGTCTATGAAATATCCAAAGGTGATGTTAGGTACATCTAACTCCTATTAACTCTTCGAGAATATAAATAAAGCAACACATGATGTTCACAGAATAAGAATCGCACTTCTAAATGCGAAGTTTTACTTCAAAGTTCTCTCATTCATCCGTTTATTTTGTTGTATGGTGGTTTTGCTTTGATTAAATCATGTGCTTAATCCAAACTTTCCCAATTTCAAATAAGATTGACATAAATAGTATGTCTTTTCCTTCAATCTCCATTCTTGATGGCTATTACGATAATTACTAGCTATTATTTCAAAAAGTACTAAGCATGTTGAGGGGAAATCGAATAATTTATATTTATACAATTCACCAATACGGAAAGTATTTATCACTCTAATGGTCTGACATATGCAGTATTATAAACTTCTAAACGGGCGCTGAGTTAGACGACAAATGAGATCATATTGAGAGTACACATTTTTCCTATTCGTTCGAGAACGCTTAAGATATCTCGGTAGCTTTAGATACGTTTATTTTGGAATAATTCAACCGCCAACAAAATGATATGCCGATAACTATCAATGAAGGCAAAGAAAAGAGAAAAATACGAGTCGAAATTTGTCGTACGTATTGCAAATAAATAAATTGTTAAAATAAACGCAAAGTTGTGAAAAAAAGTTAATTTAGCCGGGAAACACAACTAGAATATGAAAAAGAGAAATGTCCGCAATTGTTATTAGTTTAATGCCAAACTATCCAGCTTGTGATATTGATTTAGCTTTTCCAACGCAAGAAAGGAAATTCATGCAATATTTATGCTCTTTAAAGAGTAATACACTAAGCTATGAGAAAACTAAGTGTGGCTTTTTAACTTCAACAAGTCCCACAGAAACGTATAAATTGGGAACCAGCAAAGTGTAGTGTATTATTCAGAAAGGATAATATTCAAAGAAAGATCTTTCAAATAATAATAGAGCACTGATACCATACACTCTAAGCGTAGGTACAATTTTTAAAAGTGTTCACGTAATAAAATGCAAATTTATCGATAATCAATGCTTAGCGGTCTTACTGACAAAAAAAGTAAGGACATTTCAATACATTTGTTCACATTTGCATATTCTGAAATTTTTATTTAAAAAGACAATGGAAGGAATAATGATAAAATGATGTAAATATTTGAAGAAGTGTTACAATTTACACGAAGTTTCAAAGAATTGGTTCAAGTATATAAAGTTTTTTATGGGTAGATGACGATGTATCGTTTCTTAATTGTAGCCTGAAAGTTGAGTAACTAAGCGACTCAAAAAATCGATTATATGCTAGCATTATCCATATAAAGATTTAAACAAATGATTTGTAAAATCATCAAGATTTAAGTAAAGTGGTATTTTATTTTTCCTAACATAACCTCCACCAAGTTCGACATAGAAAAACTTATATAGCAACTGAAGTTTGATGAATAGTTCCAAAAATCTTAATGAAACTTTGAGTCAAAAATTTTTCATGTAAGCAAACAAATAACTAGAAAAAGGGTAAAATTAAGCATAGAAATGATGGAGTAATAATTTATGTCATTCGCAACAACAACAGAAAACCTGAATGCTTAATTACAAAGTTTAGTCTACATCAGGGATGGCCGATCAATAAGATCGCAAAAAATTAAAAACGCAAAATACAGCATTTCTAATTGCTATAAAATTTCTATACTATTATTTTAAAGTCCGCAGAGGACCGGATATAAAATCTGAACCGGCTGCATCTATTTCGCGGGCTGTAGTTTGAGTATTACTGGTCTAGATCATCAAAAAAAAAAAAAAAAAATGCGGTGGCTCAACACTTTATTCAAAGAAAAATTTTTTTCATTCGTCAGGGTTAATGTTTTTCATTTTTGTTAAATAAACTTAGTTAATTACCTAAAATTCACTATTCCACCTTCCTATTTTAAACAGTGCAAGCAATTTTTAAATACACTGTCTCAAATTTCGTTATACTATAAATTTTTCT
>BGPR01011421.1:6651-25718 GCA_013235015.1 Araneus ventricosus
TTCTCGTGAATGCCCAGCTTTAGATCTAGTTAGTCAATGGTAAAATGTACTTTTTCAAAATGCACAATCGATTGTCGATACCAGTGAATCTCAACCTGTGATATGCATATGACCAATTAGGGGTACACAAGAGAAATGTTTGTAATGGCGGAAAATACAAATTATAAAGTATTAAATTTAAAAAATTTATATAATTTTACCCCATGTTCTTCCGATATTGAATGCTCCTAAACCTTCTTGGTAGCACTGAAAGAAGACTACCGAGAACTCAGTGTAAAAGCAATAATATATTTAGTACGTTTCCAGGGACACAGAATTTGTGGAAAGAACATACTTAACATATAAGTATATTAATAGCAAATATCGAAGGACACAGATCCAGACATTTACCATCATTTGAACCTAAGTCTATGAAACAAGCTCAAGGATTGTAATGAAATTGTCTTCCATCTGAATAATTGATTATCACGATGAGCAATTGTTGGATTTCATCTTATGTTAATGTGGAATTATTTCAATGATATTTTGTTTATTAGTACGTGGAACTACTAATACTATAATGAAAAATTGAATAAATGTAAAATCAAAAATAGATCACACATGTTTTATTTTTTTTAAAATTTATCCATAAATTCCCATCTAAAATTTATATATGGTTACATAAGAACAAATCTATTATTCCAATTGAAATATCCCTTCGGTAAATTTGTTCTTAAAGGAAATATCGCTACTTTACAAAACATTCTCAGAGTGTTCGAATATTTTTGGAAATGGCATCAAATCAAGTCATAAGTTATATTAAAATCGAGCAGACGATAAATGCTAAATGCGTTCAATTTGCTACTGAATTGAAAGTAAAGAAAATGTCCAGAAAATTTCTTTTCTGGATGTTTTCTAAATCCACATGCGCAAAGAATCCACGGCGGTAAGAACTGTCACCGATCTTTAAAAGATGTCATCCGTAAATGTCGATTTCTCCACACCTGAAAACGGGACTAAAATGAAACGTGTCAACTGTCAATGCGAACGAAATTTTCCGGAAGTTGCAAAATCTTTCCGGAACCGTGTGACAGTTCACCGCGAGACCAGGAAAAACTAACCCTTATATAAAAAGGAAGTATTTTTGTTCCTTTATTCTGCAGCCTGAATTTCGTTACCATTTTTTATCAATAAAAAAAACTCGGGCTATAAAAGAACTTTAAAAAATCTGAGAGAATTTTTTGATAGCATTGTGAAAAGATAGCTAAAGATTCTCAATGCGAAGAAAGATACATTATATTACCTGTACTTTTTACCAATATTTACAGAATTATGAATTGATTTCGGAATATTCAGATATCTAGGTTGTGGATTTGAATTTAACGAAAGTGACGTATTTGAGTTGAAATTCTTGAATCAAATCGTAGGGCAATAAGATATTTTGTTTAATAAATCAATTTTACCTCATAATCTTCTAGGATTTCTGTAAATATTCGTGTAAGAGTATATTTATAATGTATACAAAAGTCCAGACACAATGACAGAAAAGAGATAAGTTTGCCAACTTTAAGATTCCCTTAAATATATTTATTATGCTTGAATCGGAAATTTAAATGTATACTTTGTAATTCTCATCAACTAGAAAATAACCCGTCATGTTAGGACGGGTACAAATTGCTTCTTCACTCAAAAGATTTCCCGTCAAATTTGACGTGTATAAATAGATATATATGCGAGATAAATGTTTAACATTGATTGACAACAAATATTTTTCTTATTTACATATTTTTTTATTCAAAAACCCTCTTGGTAAGCAACATAAAGTGTGAAGTATTTTTCGTTGTTTAAGAATTTTACTTGTATTTCAGATGGCTAATCAAAACAAAGTACTTCCCTGCTTGTCAAATGTTGCCAAACAAGATTATCAAATTAATTATGAATAATATCATCACGATTGCGGTAAATAATCAGATGCTTCATAGCGTCCAAACTATATCACGCGCATGACAAAATTTACTACTTTCTATTAAAAAAACGGAAATTGATTTGAAATATATGATTACTAAAATTTAAAATTTCTCGGGAACTATTGATCATAGCGAGATAAATTTGATATCAATAGATAGCAAATTTTATTTCACTATTTTAGAGCTATTGAAATCAGAACAACAATTACTCTTTTAAATTTGAAATTACTGAAATTTAGGTTCTCTAACTATGAAATAATACTGTTTAACGTCTCGCAGTGCTATGGCGCGAGTTTTATTGTTGGTGACGTCAGAGCGTTACCGAAAGATAGATCTGGGCTATTATATTAGTAAAAAAAAATGGAAAATAATTTTGCGACGTTCCTTGTGTACAGAGATTAGTTTAGATTAGTTGCAGAGATTAGTTTAGAGAAGATTTAGTTTATAGTAGATGGTCGGTGGCATTAACAAGAATGTGGGAGCAAAAAATAAGTAAATGGAATATTTTGACGTCTTTGATGTGAATGTTCAAAAGCTTTACTTTTTACGGTCGTCACAATAAAAGAAGTTTTCTAGCACGGAGTGTAATCGGTACTTTGACGATTTTGTTTTGACGTGAAAACGTCTTTCCGCTCGTTACAGTGATAGGCGGTCGAACTATCCTGTGTGACAAAATACCGTCAGATTTGAATCGCTAATAACTACGAGACTAATAATGCGAAAAGAGTGGTTGACCCCACAACGGATAGATCATATCTGTAAGAGTTTGTCGCATAGTATTTGTTTTGCCTGTGACGTCATCGTACCAGTGTAGGCGCATGCGCGTGATTGTTATGAATTATTTTTATGTAAGGTTATAAATAAGTGTAGCGTGGAATCGCGTTTAGCTAGGAGGTTGATTCTGGTGACATTTTAAAGAGCTTCAGAAGTATTACCAGGACCCAAAGTGAGACAATAAAAATATTTATCAGAATATAAGCAAAAATCGGCATTAAATTGAAAATTTCAAACTCCGCATGTTCTTTGATTCTAACATGCAGAGTTTTCTTTCGAATTGTACGACACTTACAGAATACTTGACAATACGTAAAAGAAGCATTGTATTAAAATTTCAATTCACAATTTTGAATATTACGGGAAATATGAGCATTCGTAGGAATTAATGTTTTACTGCACATACGCGAAATATAGTTTTTTATACTGCCAACAGATGGCGCCATCGAAAGCTACTCTAAATAAAACATAAGAAAGGCGCAGTTCGTGTCCACGCCGTAGAGTTTTTCGTGAAAACGTCGGGATAAAATCATAAAACAAGTGTATCGTATTATTATGTATTTTAATTATCAATCTCCTTAATACAATATTTACACAGAGTAGTATAATGGTTACAGTATAGATAAATCACAAGTCAATCGCATGTAGCAAGGGTCTGTGGCGGCTTGTGATTTATCTATTCTGTAACCATTATACTATTCTGTGCAAATATTGTATTAAAGAGATTGATAATTAAATTACATAATAATATGATACACTCGTTTTATGATTTTATCCCGACGTTTTCACGAAAAATCTACGGCGCGGAACCGAGCTGCGCCTTTCTTAATTTTTTTATTACTTTTTTCTGCATTTTCGTTAGTCATGGAACTGTGAGAGTGAAAAAATGAGCGAATAAGATTAAAAGACGAATATACAAGTTTAAAAAAATTCCAATTAGTGCTGCGCGCCGCCATTGTGTGAAATGTGTTAACATGTTGAAAAATGAGTTATTCAAAGGGATGTATTTTTCGAACATTTTTTGATTACATCAAAATTCTGAAATCAAAAAACAATGCTGAAAATTTATCGACAGATAAACTAGTTTTTGATGCATTTTGGTGATTCCACTAATGCTAATTGAATCAACAGTTTAAATAAGGAAACTAATCTACAAACTGTTTTCCCAAGGAAATGAAAAAAACTTCATGTTTATTTATTTATTGTTTTTTAAGCAATCATTCAAATTTAAATTCTTTACGCCATTGGTTAACTTACTGATTTTCGTTCCTTTTGTGCATTTCGATGTGTTGCAAATTTTTCCTTTCTTCAAATTCTTGATTCATTTATGATCGTTTAGTAGCACAGCACATAAGCAAAATCATTTTTAATCATTCGTTATAAGAGATTCCTTGTGTGAAAGCACATGAGAAAGTTGAGAGAAAAACTCATCCCAGTTTTCCAACGAATGTAACCTGGAAATACTGTGATATTTTAATATCTACAAAAAAGAAAATATAGAAGGACCAGGAGAAGTAAACTATAGTAATAACAATATATATTTTCAACATTAGAGTTCTCTTTCATTTTTTTATTTTATTTGTTTAATCTTAATCTGTTATTTGAAAAAGTTCGCCATTAGAATTCTCTTTCATTTGATTTTTTATTTTATTTGTTTAATCTTAATGTGTTATTTGAAAAAGCTTGCCATTAGAGTTCTGGTTCATTTTTTTTCATTTTATTTGTTTAATCTTAATGCGTTATTTAAAAAAGTTCGCCATTAGAGTTCTCTTTCATTTTTTTTTTATTTTATTTGTTTAATCTTAATCTGTTATTTAAAAAAGTTCGCCATTAGAGTTCTCTTTCATTTCTTTCCCATTTTATTTGTTTAAATTTATCTGTTATTTGAAAAAGTTCGCCATTAGAGTTCTCTTTCATATTTTTCCCATTTATTTGTTTAATCTTAATCTGTTATTTGAAAAAGTTCGCCATTAGACTTCTCTTTCATATTTTTCCCATTTTATTTGTTTAATCTTAATCTGTTATTTGAAAAAGTTCGTCATTAGAGTTCTCTTTCATTTGATTTTTTATTTTATTTGTTTAATCTTACTGTGTTATTTGAAAAAGTTCGCCATTAGAGTTCTCTTTCATTTGATTTTTTATTTTATTTGTTTAATCTTAATGTGTTATTTGGAAAAGTTCGTCATTAGAGTTCTCTTTCATTTGATTTTTTATTTTATTTGTTTAATCTTAATCTGTTATTTGAAAAAGTTCGTCATTAGAGTTCTCTTTTATTTGATTTTTTATTTTATTTGTTTAATCTTAATCTGTTATTTGTCATTGCTTCGTTCCAGTTACGTATTGCTCGAGGAAAGGCTGACTACCATTTGTCCCAAGATGAGAGTCTCTGGTTCGACAATTCGATTGTCATTTGGTAAAGTGCATTTTTACCACGTACTGACTAGATCGAAATTCATGAGCATTCACGAGAAGAAAGGCCAGCTATTGATCCCAGAGTGAGATTCTCTGGTGTCGACACGATTGACTGCATTTTGGAAAATACATTTACCATTGTCTAATAGATCGAAGAACATGACTACAGACATTGCGTGCTGCAATTGCAACAGATGATATCTCAAAAACATTGAAGAAGCAGGCTCAAAACCATATATTAAGTTATCCAGAAAAATATCTTTTACTGGTCTTGGTGCACTATGCTGTACCAGTTGGAGAAATTCTACCCATTATTACATCTTCCTATTTTCAGCATTTTCTTTTTTTTTATAAGCGTTTTTCTCCTGTTCTATTCTAAACAATCGACGTAAACTCGAAGCAAATTATACACAATAAAGGATAAAATATTTCTATTTCCTTACATGGACTTAGCTTTTCTACACCGACATAAAACAGTTTGGCGATGTCGAGTCGTTCAGAATATTACATTTCAGGAAGGATGATGGTCTAGTAGTTTTCGATTTAGATATCAGCATGTATTCTTCTCAAAGAAGTATTGTAGAAATTTTACAGAAATGTTGACAATAGAGATCAAGCAATATTTCATCACCATATCGAGTTGTTTTGTATATTTCCTTCCTCTATGCAAACTTCAGAGAAAAACATTCGGTTGAAAATTACTCTCCTTATTCTGGGAAATTTCTCTTATTCTTTTACCTTTATGAAGGATGTTTATGACATGAGACGTGGATATTTTTCACCCAGAGGAAAAAAAGTTCTTTTGCATTTAATGCATTAATTTCTTTCATCACAAGATGTAGAAATTGCTTTGAAGGAGATGGAAAAGCAATCATCTAAAGGTGAAGTCAATTTGAAATGATTATGCACCATAAAAAACAAATCTCTTCCTTTTTTTAAAAGAAGAGAATTAAAAGATGCCATATAATGAATTTCTAACAAGATTTATATGTCGTGGATTAGGAACTTTAAGAAGTATGACGACCCTTTATGCACAAGAAAAATGGTAAATATGTACTCGATGCGAATATTACGAAATCTGGCATGTTTGCTACCCACAAATTCCTCCGACGTTTAATATTGTCAATGTTCTTGACTGGAGAATATCTCTGAATGGAAAGTGCTATAGGAACGATTCACTACAGTAATGAAAAGACCTTGACACACTTTAGACGAACCTAAGTCAAATTCAGAAAAAAAATAATGGTCAGTGTAAAAGTACCTAAATAACTACAGGCTATGTTACATTGAAACAACGAAAATACTGAATGACGATTTAAATGATTTAGATAAATAAATTCAATACCTACTATTTTTAACAAACTAGCCTCCTTCGCCCCTCATGGGGAGGGTTCGGGATAGCACCTACTTTGCTAGCACTGCCCTGCCACTCAGTCTTGCCTGGAAACTCTCAGCTACACTTTTTTTCAGTTTTAAATAGCATGAAGATCAGTGGAACAGATCATAAACCATAGTAAATTCATATCTTTTGTAGACAACAGAGTCCTTTAAAATTGCAAAATCTTTTCAATAAAAACTTCATCTAGTCGTGAATGTTTTTCTATAACATTTTCACAAATTCGAAATGAAAGTCTTCAGATACCTAATGCAAATGATATCGCCTAAATAAACAGATATCCATCACCTACAATAAGTATTTTACAATATTTTAAGCACATATTGTGATGGAATTGTTGGGAATATATATTTAAAATAATATGGTTAAAACCTTCAGACAGTTTTCCAGGCCCAACCACAAGACGGATTTAGATAATTTTTATTTCCATATGAGGCTTATGACGTTCTAGATTTGCAATGAAGGGTCGTCTGCCCCACACCAACCTCCCGTTTTCGAAAAAATCGAAAAAGCACTTCTCTCTGTGCATTGTCTATGGGGAAAGTCTTGTAGAAACTCCCCAGCCCCACTTGCTCACCATTGGACCGATTTCAACAATTTCTTATTTTATATGAAGCTTATGACGTCTGTTTGCACGTCAATAGCGCTTGACCCAACCACCCTCTCATTTTGGATGAGAAATCGAAAAAGAACACTTCTCCTCTGTACATTATCTATGGGTAAACCTTGTACAAGTCCCCAACCTAAACCACTGAACCTATTTAGCAATTTTTCTTTCATATCAATGCTTATGACGTCTAGATATACATAGGTGTTTCTTCACCTTCCCATTTTCGAAAGAAATAGAAAAACTCACAGAGAATGTGGTGCAGAAATGTTTTCGGATTTCTTCGAAAATGAGGGGGTCAGCGACGACCCTTCATCCAAATCTTAGTATGCACTAACTAATTTTTGTATGCCTCACATGACTTGAAATTCCAGGACCACTTTGAATAATTCTAAATATGCTCTCTGTCATATTTTCACATCCCTCGTATGTCAAAATAATAAACCAAGCAGAAAAATAAACTACACACATTTAGAAAAGGTAAACTAAAGTTTATGAATAAATTTGGAGGGTCGCACAAAGGGGCAGGAGCCGACAGAACCGGGAATTCTCACTAGAAGAGTTGAGAGCACAAACCTAAAAGAGATGTTAGACGTAAATTCGAACTTCGTTTTGGAGGTTAGTATTCATTGTTCTCTTGTCTGGACAAACAGTCAAGTTCCGTTTGGTGTGAATTTATAAAGCCGAATGATTCAGGTGAAGATATGCATTTCCTAATCTTTAGCGGTAGATAATGGATAATTATAAAACTTTATGCGTACACCTTATGTCAAAAGTTAGGTTACAAAAGACACATGTGATAATAATATGATAATAATGAACATTTGTACACACATATCCAATATCTTCTCGACAGCTAACAGTAAAATAACATAACGAAAAGGAGTTTTTAAAATGATATTCACATGAAACTAAAGATGGCCAGAACATGATATAGATAATTTCAGAATAGTCCAACTAATATGAGTGTGATCACCAATCACATCTTTACAAGTCTTACACGAGGATCTTCATGCTGAAATGGTTTGCTGATAAATATTGTGGCAACAAATCAGATTCCTTCACAAGGGAGTTTTAAATCCTGGAAGGTCGTAAGAGGGGCTTGACGTCGTAAAGGCTCTTTCCAGAACATCTCAAATATGCTTTTGGGGGCTTGATCCGTTGACTTGACTGCGCATTCCATTCCGCAAATCATTATTTCCACCAGAAATTCATGTCCACATGATGAAATTCGTGTAGGGCTTCATTGCCAGTCCAAAATGGAAAAACGCGAGAAAAGCTCCCCGAAAATATTCTCACATAAAGTCAAGAATCTCACTATTGTATCACTGTACGCTTCAAGAACCTCATCGAAGAGAAGGTGTGCACTGCAGTAACATGATCATCCCTCACAACAAAGATTCATTTCAACGAAGTAATCTATGTTCTCTCCAGATGAAGTTATTCATGATTACCTCATTTATGTACGAATCTCGTCTCATCGAGGAACGACAAATGGCCCCCAATCTTTCTGTTTCAAAATGGTGCTCCCTGGATCCATGATTTTCTTTTTTTTGTTGAGGAATAGATACTACCGGTCGCGGCGGAGGCCCTCTCAGCGAAGCTTCTGCAGATAACTGCTCTAGAAATGTAGCAGTCCTCAACATCATCCCTAAGAGAGTTTCTCTAGCGTTAGCTTCTGCTTGCGACAGTATTTAATGCTGTCTATCGGTAGGCATCTGAAAGTGCTGAATCTCGACTCATCAGAGAGATTAGGACCATGTCCTCTTTCTGTATCCAAGAATAGGTAGCTTCTAGCTCCACGCATCACAAAAAATGGGCTGTCTTCTCTTTTTTGAGAGAACAGATATCACGGTCGCCAGGCGTAAAGGCCCTCCTCAGCGAAACTTTAGATAACTTCCCCAGAGAGCACAGTAGCAGTCGCAACATCTAAGAGAGTTCTCAGCTTTAGTTCTCTATGGCAGAGGAATTTAATGCTGTCTATCGGTCATCTGAAAGGCTGAATCTCGACTCATCAGAGATAGGACCACTGTCCTCTTTCTGTATCCAAGAATGGTGCTCCTAGCTCCAGCACAAAAAATGGGCTGTCTTCTCTTTTTGTTGAGGAGGAACAGATACTACCGGTCGCCAGGCGTATAAAGGCCCTCTCAGCAAGAAATCTCTGTAGATACTCCTGAAATTAGCAGTAGCAGTCGCAACATCCCTAAGAGAGTTCTTCTGGTTAGTGCTCTATGGCGGAGAGTATTTGATCATCTGTAAGTGCTGAAGGCTATTGAAGCCTTTGTCCGATGATATCTGTAGGTCCTTTTCAGGTCCTTTTTAAGCCAGACATCTAGCGACAGCTAAGCGCAATTTAATTTATCGAGGACCCACTCAGTTTTGTTTTTTCATTAGTAAACCTTTCTCAGAGACATCAACATTTCCAACAACCATCACGGTGAAAACATTCTGGAAAAAATTGATTGTTTCTTCAGCTTTTTGTACCTTGATTGGACAAACCCATCTGCGTTTTGTGCGTTTTGTTATTGTGGTAGTTAATGTCTCATACAGTCAAGACCGTCAGATAGTAACAAGAGACAAACCCTAATGAACAACCTAGGGAAATTTGAGAAAATAACAAACTTGCTTAATCAAATTCCTATACATATACTTAGATTCGTATATTGAAAATTTCAGACGTACATGGTATAAACACGGAAGAACGTGATTTTAAGTTTCAGCTGCATATGGTATAACATGGAGAACGTGGATTTTTTTAAGTTTCAGCGTAGATATGGTGTAAACACGGAAGAACGAGGATTTTTAGGAACAAGCGTCATCAACTGCCATAATACTAACAGTACAAACAAATTTCAGACAAATGACAAACCATTTCAACCGTTCAGATAGTAAACAAGAGAGACAAAACTCCAATGCAGAACACGAGGGTTCGATAAAAATACGAACTGCTTGAATACAAATTCCTTATACATCCTTAGATTCGTGCTTCACTGAAATTTTTCAGCGTCACTTTTTATGGTATAAATACGAAGCGTGGGATTTTTAAGTTTCAGCGTGTATGGTGTAATACCGGAAGAACTTATTTTTAGGAACAAGCGTCATCAACTGCCATAATACTAACAGTACAAACAAATTTCAGACTTAAACCGTCAGACAGTAACAAGAGAGACAAACTCTAACTGAAGCAAACTCTAGGGAAATCTGCAGAAAATAAACGCTTGAATACAAATTCCTTTACATATTTAGATTCCTGCTCACTGAAATTTTCAGCGATATGGTATAACACGGAAGAACGAGGACTTTAGGAACAAGCGTAATCAACTGCCATAATACCAACATTGCAAACAAATTGCGTCAAAATTTATCTGATTATTTTTTTAATGTTCATTTTATTCAAAAACAGTTTTTTTCTGATATTGTGTTTAATTGTGTATAATTTTCCAATTTTTTTGTGATTCCTGCATGTTTATATTTAATCAAGTTCGATTGTTTAAATGTTTTTATCATTTCTCTGTCTGTAAAATGGCAAACTCTTTATGAGTGTGTTGCCCAGATAGGCATATATTTGGTTTCTGATTCGGCATGTAATTTCCTCCAGTTTAGGTTTTGGGGTTTTAATTAGGACTATCGATACGGGATCTTCCCTTCAAGCAAAAGTCGGTGAACGTCCAGATATCATTGTGGAAGTTTAGATTCCCACTTTCGTTATGTGAGATGATTTCACACCCGAAGCACACCTTTCTTGTTAGAGTGGCTTGCCCAGAAAGGTCTGGGGAACAGGGGTGGAGTGTTCTTATACATCGGAGCGTTGCGAGCGTGCATTGGGCCTTGGGAGGGAGTGAATCAATTATATTTGAAAGAGATACTCGGCTTTCCTGACATTTGCAGGTCTCTCATTACAATGGTGTTAAGAATCAGAGAGGTTAACCCATGGGGAGGGGAGAATTTAAAGTTGTTCGGGGTATGGCATTCGCGTGGGTTCCCACAGGCCCTGTGGCGCAAACTTTGTACTCCCATCCTGCACCCACCCAACTGACTAGAGAATCCTTGAGGTGATAAGCACCAGGGGTGTGGGGTGGATCATGTCATGTCATGTCCTGTAGTTTCGAATTCGTTCCAAAAACCTGATCCACCACCATCAGAGATGTGCTTAACCATTGAGCGACATCCGATTGAGATAGCAGCAATGCGCCTACACAGGTTTTAACCCAGGACAACGTTCCTCATTGGGGGTCTCAGGAAGGAATTTGACTCACACGTCAAACCACAGAAAACTCGCCATGGGGAGATCCTCTATATCTGATAACTACATATTTAGAAACATAAATAATGTTCTTATTTTAGAGATAAAGGGTAACAACAGAAGTTACGTAAAAAAAATAACAATCGGAATTGTAGTTCAGCAACTATTGAATCACAGAGTTGGGCAAAATATCGCATGAATGGGTGACACTGATCCTCTATATCTCTCGGAAACTACATATTTAAAAACATAACAAACGTCTTATTATTAGAATAAAGGGTAACAACAGAAGTTACACAAGAAAAAAAAATTGAAAATCTGAATTGTAGTTCAGCAAACTACTGAATCGCAGAGTTGGGCAGAAATACGCATGAATTAGTGACGCGATCTCTATATCTCGGTAACTACCATATGTTAAAAACATACCTAATGTCTTATTATAGAGATAAAGGGTAACAAAGAAGTTACAAGGGAAAATAATTGAAAATCTGAATTGTAGTTCAGCGACTACTGAATCGCAGAGTGGTGGGCGAAAATACGCATGAATTGGTGACGCGATCCTCTAATATCTCGGTAACTCATATGTTAAAAACATAACAAACGTCTTATTCAGAGATAAAGGTAACAACAGAAGTTAGCAAAGGAAAAAAATTGAAAATCGATTGGTTAGACTACTAAGTCGCAGAGTTGGGCAAAAATACATGAATGGGTATTGATCGCTTTATATCTCGGAAACTACATATGTTAAAAACATAATCTTATGTCAATTTTGAGATAAATAACAACAGAGTTACAAAAAAAATTGAAAATCGGAATTGTAGTTCAGCTACTACTGCAGGTCGCCAATTGATGATGTAGAGCGTCACACACACTGAGTTGGTCGCCGCACACCATTGAGCTGCGCTTGGCTTGCCACTTTTGCCAGCGAGATTTCGTACTCAGTTAATTTTGTCGAAGGGTCCCAAAGTTTTAAAGTAGTCCCACGCCTTACATCAGCGGCTGTTTGAAAAGACAGCTCCCGTCATATTTTTGTATTAATTTATGGTCTAAACGATCTAAATTACTCATTTTTTTTTAGTAATCAGTTAAGCGTGAGAATTTTCGCTAGAGTAATTATTGAATAGATGAGCATTCAAATAAAAAAATTTTGGCTTGTTTTTACGTTTTTTTAAATGTTAATTTTACCAAACTTTTAAAAGGAACCTAATATAACGTAGATGATACCTATATTATTTAAGATTTCAATTGTTATAATATTACCACAGCTCCATTAGAAAACTGTGAAGAAAGTGTTGACATGCCTAAACTTTTTTGGGCATGTGTATAATATTAAAAAATAAATAATACTTAATAATCTCCAAAATTTGATAAAGCCTTTGTAAATTGTCTTGTTGTAAAAATATTTACATATTTTCTTTAGATGTCAAGTATATGAAACTGTATGCAATTGACGTTACCGTATAAACGTGAGAGCAAAACTCGTTTTTTCCAATCTTTATGATTTCTAAAATGAACGATTTCTTGAATTTATTTCTTTTTCCTGAAACGGTATTATAGTTGTTGAAATGCAAAACTTTAAAAGAACGAAAAGGTTTGGTGGCTTCTATTTGTTTTTTTCTTTTTGAGTTGAAAAAGGAGAAAAGAAATGGTCGAAAAATTCTTTGTTTGTTCAAATACGCATTAGGAACAAGACATGGAAGAAACACAGACTAGAGAAAAGAAGGGAAAATAAAAGAAATCGTTTGGTTTTCAAAATGGAGGTTGATTTTTTGTTATTGCATTTAGCCGTTCCACAGTAGTGCTAATTCTTCTTTTTATAAATCATCGATTTTAAACATTTTGAAAAGCGTAAAACAAGTTTGGAAAGAACTAAAATTATTATGTATCGTTGCAGAAATAAAAAGTTGAATTTCTATTATATATTAAGTTCTTGCCGGTTGCTTGGATTCTTGAAAGTTTTCAACAAAGTCGAACACACTGTTCTTCAGTGGAAAAAATGTAATTTAAATAAGCATGCAAGCAAAGAATTTAAAAAAAAAAAAATTATTGAGGCAAATTTTGGAAATTTTATGCATAAATATTTATTTAAGTGGTTTAAAATGTTACTTTTTTGTTTAAATAATTGCAATTCTTATGTGGAAATTATTTTACCAAGTGAATCCGAAAATGACTTTGTTAATATTTTTTCTTTTTTCGATACAACAGCACTGAAGATGATATTTACCGAACACTCTAGAATCAATAATGTTTTATGTAATTACAGAGTTTCTAAATTTTCTTAAAAAGATCTTAGTAGATGATGCAGTTCCTTTTTGCTTCTAATAGTGTTAAAAGTTATTGAGAAGTCATTCAGTTTATATGAAAATAAGGAAAGTACGATCCATAAATTTCATTGTCGCGCAAAGTTTAATACAATTTTACATCTCCTCCAGAATTGAGATATGTGTAAAATTTAAATACGATTCGCTTTAAAGATTTAATTGTCGAATTTGAATGTAGTTTTTTTTGCTATACAAATAAAGTCTGGCTTGTTAAAAAAAAAATTTAAACCATTTTTTTGCTCGGTTTGAAATATGTTGTTGTGATAGATAAAGTAACACAGACAGAACAGCACACGCTCACATACACGCTAACTCACATGACACGAACGTCGCACGCACGCACAAATCAAGTATTGCGAGTTATGCGCCAAAATCCTTCCAGTGAACCGTGGTTCTTAGTAACTAATTTGAGTTTCTACATGGAAACCAATATCTATAAGAACTACTGAACCACAGTAGTGCTTGGCGTTGCAATGGTTGGATCACAATTTTTGAGACCAAAATCTGTACAAATATCGGTTTTGTGCCAATTTTATGCACGTTTAATCAGTGGTTGTTCTGAGATAAGAAGACTAGAGAAAATAGCGTGATTCTATATGTTCTCGTTATCAGACAATGTTTCAAAATTGAATTTTAAACCAAATATCTTGTTTATTTCATTTTTTAGATTCAATCTAATTTGTAATTCCAGTAAAGGATTCTGATTATGAAATGAGTCAGCGTCAATCATTTATGCTCAATATTCTGCCACACCATTTCAGCGTCTGAAATGGACGTCAGCTGCTCGCGTGGCGAGTATGTCAAACCTCAAGCTTAATATGTAAGCAAAAACACTTTAACTTTACAGACTTTACTCACCGGCAATAAGAATCATAAAGAAAAGAACTTAGATAGAAAATTAAAAAATTACAAACAATAGAAAATTAAAAATCAAAAACACATTAAAAGAAACGAAAAATAGCGTTAAGAATCAACGATGATAAATACATATTTGAAAACAACGCACAACCGTGACATCAACATTGAACACCAACTCTAGATTAAACAAAAATATAATAAAAGCAAACCATAGAAAACAGAACAAAAAATTAAATGGATTAGGCACCGAACTTAAAGGCACCACCATAATTCTTGACAAGCGAGGCAACTTCAGCACAGGGGTCTCTCCGTATACTCCAATGTGGACAATACAAACCTAGCGAGTGGATAATATCAAACTCGCTCGAAAATTCGAATCTGCTATTGGACCAACAGTGCAACGCAATTGACGACAAAAAATATAATGAGCAACAGAATCACAGGAAGAACAATGAAGCAAGCGCTAACACAATTGAGACCAATCAACTTACTAATGAAATAGCAAACCGCAACATGAATATCAAAGAAAAAATACCCAGAAAACAAAAGAAAAAACCAATATAAATGAAAAATTAAGGACAACCTATGTGAGGACTTTAAAGACGAGACCACCATAGGAGTTCTATTTTGGACAGAATTTTCTGTCGAGGGCAAGACTTACAAGAAAGACAAACCAGTGAGTGGTCTCCTTTCTCGTATACTCCTAACACAATGTGGGAAAAAAGTAAATACCCTGGCGAGTGGATAAAATAACCGCCCCAAACTCGCTCGATGAATTTCGAATTGCTTATTCCCAGAAGACGCAACAAGTTTTGACAGCACACAGTTGAAACGACAAAACGGAAATAAAATAATCCGAGCAGGATCAGAATTCATAAAAGGGAGAAAAAAGAAAAAAGACAAATGGGAAGAAACGAAGCGCTTTCGAGCTAAATAATTTCGTATTAGACCTCAAGGTCAAAAGCCAACTATAACTAACTTGAGTAAAATAAAAAGAAAAGCTGCCAACAAGTCATATATCCCAATTTGAACGAAATATCACATGAACTCATGGACGGACAGACAGACTTCCTCTTGTTGGATTTTGTCCAAAATTTGCATAGAAACCTAAATTGTGTTTAAAGACCACATACCAAATTTCATCCCCAGCTCCCAATAGTTTTCAAGTTACATCGTTTCTAGACAGACATAATTCCAAAATTTACTGTGACTCAGGGAGTCTAAAACGTGGAGATTCTGATCAAAATCTCAGGTTTCAATTTGTTGACTTACTTTACAATACTTGATAGTATACTTCGTATACGAAAGTAAAATATATGATTTTATGATCTTAAGCCCTTAAATGGCTCTGTGATAAAGATAGCCAATACTTTCGATAATTTAATATAAAATACAATGAAATAAGTAGCCAAAAATGTTTTTCGACGCGTCAACACTACAAATTATTAAATTGAAATGACCAGAAAGTAAGACATTTTCGAGCTTGTCAAACCGAGTAACGTTGTCACTTTTTTTCTTTTTTATTTTTTTAAAAAGGGAAACTAAGATAAACATTTGTATGTGATTTTAAATAAATCAAGAGTTCTGGTTTAGTTGGGGTCTGCACTGCGATAGTCCCCATGGATTCGCCACTATTCATCCACTCTCAAACTTCACAATAGCTCATTTTATAAAGATAATTTCCACTGTTGGGCTTTTCCCTTTATACATATATATTGAGGACCTTTTCCTTGACAGAATAGGTCCAAATTTACAAGGATTTACGATGTTGAATTGTAAAGATTTACACTTATTTTCTTCTCTCATATTTCCATAATAGAGACATTTTATAAAGATAATGGTGCCTTGTTGGGCTTTTCCTTTATACATTTTTTTTATATATTGAGGACCTCTTTCCTTTGACAGAATAGTCCAAATTTTTACAAGTTTACGACTGTTGGTGTAAAGATTTAAATGTTTACAATGCATATTCTCATTGATTCTCTCTCATATTTCCACAATAGGGCCATTTTATAAAGATAATTGCATTGTTGGCTTTTCCTTTATACATTTTTATATATTGAGACCTCTTTCCTTTGAAGAATGTCCAAATTTTCAAAAAGGATTTACGATGTTGAATTGTAAGATTTTACAATGTTTACAATGCATTTCTCATGATTCTCTCATATTTCCATAATAGGGCCATTTTATAAAGATAATTGCCATTCTTGGGCTTTTCCCTTTATACATTTTTTATATATTGAGGAGCTTTTCCTTGACAGAATAGGTCCAAATTTTTCAAATTTACGATGTTGAATTGTAAAGATTTACAATGTTTACAATGCATTTTTCATTCATTCTCTCTCATATTTCCAAATAGGGCCATTTTATAAAGATAATTGCCTACATTGTTGCTTTTCCTTTATACATTTTTTATATATTGAGGACCTCTTTCCTTGTGACAGAATAGGTCCAAATTTTTCAAGGATTTACGACGTTGAATTGTAAAGATTTAGAATGTTTACAATGCATTTTCTCTGATTCTCTCATATTTCCACAATAGGGCCATTTTATAAAATAATTGCTTACTGGGCTTTTCCTTTATACATTTTTTTATATATTGAGGACCTCTTTAATTTGACAGAATAGGTCCAAATTTGTACAAGGATTTACGACGTTGAATTGTAAAGATTTACAATGTTTACAATGCATTTTTTCATTCATTCTCTCTCATATTTCCAGAATAGGGCCATTTTATAAAGATAATTGCCATTGTTGGGCTTTTCCTTTATACATTTTTTTTATATATGAGGACCTCTTTCCTTTGACAGAATAGGTCCAAATTTTTAAAGGATTTACGACGTTGATTGTAAAGATTTAGAATGTTTACAATGCATTTTCTCATTGATTCTCTCATATTTCCACTAATAGGGCCATTTTTTATAAAGATAATTGCCATTGTTGGGCTTTTCCCTTTATACATTTTTTTTATATATTGAGGACCTCTTTCCTTTGTAGAATAGGGTCCAAATTTTACAAGGATTTATTGCACGTGAATTATTAGTAGATTTACAATGTTTACAATGCATTTTTTCTCATTGATTCTCTCTATATTTCCACAATAGGGCCATTTTATAAAGATAATTGCCATTTTGGGCTTTTTCCCTTTATACATTTTTTATATATTGAGGACCTTTCTTTGACAGAATAGGTCCAAATTTTCAAGGATTTACGACTGATTGAATTGTAAATTTTACAATGCATTTCTATTCTCTCTCTCTCATATTTCCACAATAGGCCATTTTATAAAAGATAATTGCCATTGTTTGGCTCCTTTATACATTTTTTATATTGAGCCCTTTCCTTTGACAGAATAGGTCCAAATTTTACAAGGATACGATGTTGAATTGTAAAGATTTACAATGTTTACATGCATTTCTCATTGATTTCTCTCTCATATTTCACAATAGGCCATTTATAAAGATAATTGCCATTGTTGGGCTTTTTCCTTTATACATTTTTTTTATATATTGAGGACTTTTCCTTGACAGAATAGGTCCAAAATTTTATCAAGGTTACGATGTTGAATTGTAAGATTTACAATGTTCAATGCATTTTTTTCATTATTCTCTCTATATTTCCAGAATGGCCATTTTATAAAGATAATTGCCATTGTTGGGCTTTCCCTTTATACATTTTTTATATATTGAGGACCCTTTCCTTTGACAGAATAGGTCCAAATTTTTTTCAAGGATTCTACGTTGATTGAAAGATTTAGAATGTTTACAATGCATTTCTCATTGATTCTCTCATATTTCCAAATAGGGCCATTTTATAAAAATAATTGCCATTGTTGGGCTTTTCCTTTATACATTTTTTATATATTGAGGACCTCTTTCTTTGACAGAATAGGTCCAAATTTTTTAGCAAGGATTTGACGTTGAATTGAAAGATTTACAATGTTTACAATGCATTTTTCATTGATTTCTCTCATATATTTCCAATAGGGCTTTTATAAAGATAATGTGCCATTGTTGGGCTTCCCTTTATACATTTTTTTATATATTTGGGACCTCTTTCTTTGAAGATAGGTCCAAATTTTTTCAAGGATTTACGCTGTTGAATTGTAAAGATTTAGAATGTTTTACAGTTTTCTCATTGATTCTCTCATATTTCCAAATAGGGTCCATTTATAAGATAATTGACCATTGTTGCTTTTCCTTTATACATTTTTATATATTGAGGACCTCTCTTCCTTGACAGAATAGGTCCAAATTTTTACAAGGATTTACGATGTTGAATTGTAAAGATTTACAATGTTTACAATGCATTTTCTCATTGATTCTCTCATATTTCCTACTAGGGCCATTTTATAAGATATTGCCAACATTGTTGGGCTTTTCCCTTTATACATTTTTTTTTATATATATGAGTGGACCTCTTCGCTTTACTAGAATAGGTCCAAATTTTTACAAGTGATTTACGATGTTGAATTGTAAAGATTTACAATGTCATTTTCTCATTGATTCTC
>BGPR01011421.1:25743-48657 GCA_013235015.1 Araneus ventricosus
GAAAAAGTTCATTTGAGTTCTCTTTTCGTTTTTTTTTCCTCATTTTATTTTTTTAATCTTAATGATTTGAAAACTTCACCATTTGAGTTCTCTTTCATTTCTTCCCATTTTATTTGTTTAATCTTTAATCTGTTATTTGAAAAGTCTCGCTCATTAAGGTTCTCTTTCATTTGATTTTTATTTTATTTGTTTAATCTTAATCTGTTATTTGAAAGGATTTCATCATTAGAGTTTCTTTCTATTTTTTCCCATTTTATTTCTTTAATCAATAATCTGTTATTTGAAGAAGTTCGCCATTAGACTTCTCTTTCATATTTTCCCCATTTTATTTGTTTAATCTTAATCTGTTATTTGAAAAAAAAGTTCGCCATTAGAGTTATCTTTCATTTTGATTTTTTATTTTATTTGTTAGACTCTTAATCTGTTATTTAAAAAAAGTTCGCCATTAGAGTTCTCTTTTCATTTCTTCCCATTATTTGTTTAATCTAATCACTTATTTGAAAAGTTGCTATTAGAGTTCTCTTTCATTTTTCCCATTTTATTTCTTTAATCACATATCATGTTTTGAAGAAGTTCGCCATTAGATCTCTTTCATATTTTTCCCATTTTATTTGTTTAATCTTAATCTGTTATTTGAAAAAGTTCGCCATTAGAGTTCTCTTTCATTTCTTCCATTTTATTTGTTTAATCTTAATCTGTTATTTGAAAAAGTTCCATTAGAGTTCTCTTTCATTTGATTTTTATTTTATTTGTTTAATCTTAATCTGTTATTTGAAAAAGTTCGCCATTAGAGTTTCTTTCATTTTTTCTCATTTTATTTCTTTAATCAATAATCTGTTATTTGAAGAAGTTCGCTCATTAGACTTTCTTCATATTTTCCCCATTTTATTTGTTTAATCTTAATCTGTTATTTGAAAAAGTTCGCCATTAGAGTTATCCTTTTTATTTGATTTTTTATTTTATTTGTTTAATCTTAATCTGTTATTTAAAAGTTCGCCATTAGAGTTCTCTGTTTCATTTCTTCCTATTTTTTATTTGTTTACTCTTAATCTTGGTATTTGAAAAGTCAGCCATTAGAATTTATCTTTCATTTGATTTTTTATTTTATTTGTTTAATCTTACTGTGTTATTTGAAAAAGTTTGCTATTAGGTTGTATGTTTTTTTTTCATTTTATTTTGTTTTAATCTTAATGTGTTATTTGAAAAAGTTCGCCACTAGAGTTCTCATCATTTTCATTTTATTTGTTTAATCTTAATCTGTTATTTGAAAAAGTTCGCCATTAGACTTCTATTTCATATTTTCCCCATTTTATTTGTTTAATCTTAATGTGCTATAATTTTTATCGCAGTTTGATATTTGTTGATTGAAGGCCACAGAGAGAATATTATTTGACTATTAAGTGTTCCCTCGATAGAAATTTTATCCGTTTCAGAACTCCGATGGAGAGTGGCAATTAGTGAAAAAGTTCGCCATTGGAGTTCTCTTCCATATTTTCCCCATTTTATTTGTTTTTTTAATCTTAATGTGCTATAATTTTCATCGTAGTTTGATATTTGTTGTTTGATCTGTTTATTTTTTTTCTGTATATTAGGTATTTTTCTTTTGTATTTTATTGGAAGTTGCATTTTTCTGCTCATTCTGTTTTAAGCAAAGTTTAATTTTAATATATCTTGCTTAAATTATTTCAATTGCACTCGAAATACTAAATACTATCAGTTAGAAAGAAAGAAGAATAAAAGCAAATACTGATTTTTAAAAATAATTTTGACTTCAAAACATAATTGTAAAATTGTGAGGCTATGGTAGAAATATTCTAAGTAAATTGGAACTTTCTTGACATTATAGCATATTTTTTAATTTCTACTGATTGTTTGAGTATTTTATTTCTTTTGATATCAAATGTGCCTTAATTTTCTAATAGTACCATTTTTTCAGAACCTCACCAGTTAAGATTTTTGTGACCTCCGAAATTTTTGCAAAATTATTCTACATGACCGACTACATGCGATAAACTTGTGATTTATCTATATCTGAAATCCTATACTATTCTGTGTAAATATTGTATTAAAGATTGATAATTAAATTACATATTAATACGAAACACTTGCTTTATGATTTTATCCCGACGTTCTCAAGAAATGTCTACGGCGCGGATCCGAACTGCACTTTTCTTATTTATATTAACTTTTGATGCGCCATGTTGACATCTATATAGAACTATTTCAGCGTATGAGCAGTAAACATTATTTACTGCAAATTCTGTTGATTTCTTTAACATATTGTCAAGATTTCTGTGAGTCTCTCGTGACTAGGTTGAACGAAAACCTGCATGTTATAATAAAAAAAAAAACATGCGGAGTTTGAAATTTTCAATTTAATACCGATTTATTTATATTCTGGATAAATATTTTATTGTCTCACATTGGTCCTAGTAATAATCCCCTAGCTCCTTTAAAATGTTACCAAAATCAACCACCTAGCTAAAACGCGCGTTTCCCACGCTACACTTATTTATAACCTTATAAGAAACTAATCTATAACAATCACGCGCATGCGCCTACACTGGTACAGTGACGTCGCAGGCAAAACGTAAATACTCTGTCGACAAACTCTTACAGATATGATCTATCCGTTGTGCGGTCAGCCATTCTTTTCACTATTAGTCCTCGTAGTTATTAGCGATGTGAAATCAGCGGTATTTTGTACACAAGAAAGTTCGATCAGATCATCACTTAGCAACGAGAAGCAAGACGTTTTACTTTCGAAAAAAGCATGTAGTTAAACTGTTATTATATTAATAAATATTAAATGTTTCACAGATTTAGTGCAGAAGATAATCTAAGCTTTGTGGTTGATGAAAACTACAAGAAACATTTCCTTCCTAGTTTTCCAAGAACATAACATAGTGTCTGATCCGTATAAAATTGCCTTATCTATTTCCCCTAGATATGTATATTTAATCCCACGCCATGCCTCGTACACCTTTCCTTTTTTAAGTGAGGGAATATAAATTTTTATTCGAAGCAAAAAAAGGCATTTTTTTCTCCTCTATCCTCTCACTTTATTCCCAGCAGGTGTCATTTAGAAGAACGTCAAACATTTCACCCAGAGCAAAAGACTGCTATGCTAATTCTATGCAAGGTCGAATATCGAAACCGACCGCGATTCGAGGTGTAAATTAAAATGATGGAAGAGTGAATAATCTGATTAATTTGGTGGCATATGTAATCGCTCCTAACATGTCACATTACCTTCGGGTGTTACATTACGTGTTCGCATAATGGAATTGCACTGTTGACGCTGAAATACAAGGGGCGATGTTTTACGTGTCTTTTGTTGTAATCATCTGTCAAAACAATGCAGCTTTGAACGTTAATGATCTTTTCGGGGAAATATGGATTATGATCTGAGTCTGTTGGGAGTTTTCTTACCTTGTTGTGAGTTAAAATAACGATTTTTTATACCTTTCCTTGTTTTTTTATTATTTATTTAATCACAAAAATTCTCATGACCTTATGTTTATTTGAACTAGCAGTGCGCCTACGATATTTCAAGACTTCAACAAAAAAGTTTATAAAAAACGCCCACAATGACATGAAAAGTTCTGAAAACAAACAAAAGATACACATTATTGATTTCCGTTAATGTTTCTTCGCGATAATGGTATTTCAACTGTAGAAGAACAACAGAGTATCTTCTTTAATCCGAAACAACAATATTAAAAATTCGCAACTTGAAAATTATATAGCAAGCAAAAGAGCAAGAGATATAAACCACGTTATGACACTGCCGAAAATAATAATCGTAGTCATTCAGTTGAAGTTTATGGACGTATCCTGAGCTCTGCACCGTCAGCCAATAAAATTCGCAACAATTCATATTGATGGCTCCAGAGGAACTTCCTGCGGAAGAATGCTGGTTACAAAGAAAAATATCTTTCAACTGGCCAGAAAAAATTAATTAAAAAAACGGAAATGGATATTTTAACATTTCTTGTTTTAACCAACAGAACCTTTCCGCTATAAGCTGAAAAATTAAAAATACATTGTTATTAGAACGTTGATGCAGCAAATTTAAAACAAAATAAAATTTTGATTGGAAAAACTGACTACTTTAATAAATTCGAAATTCAGTAAACTAAGTTTGAAGGTCAAAACATACTTAATTAGAACGAAAATTGTTTGTTCTATCCGATGGTGCATGGATTGTTTTTTCAACAATCAATAGAAAAGATACTACAGCCGTAAACGTGCCAAAATAACCCAAACAACAAAAAAAATTAACAAAAAAATTTTCTAGATTCCATTTTTAAATTCTGGTTTCTGAGGTGCACTTGAGTCACCTTACGACTACAAGTGTGCCAAATTTCATGACTGTTAGTGCGATAGATTTGTCTGGGCATCGCGGACACACACACAAACATTGCCTTTATAAGTTATATAGATATTAATTTTGATAAGTGCCTAAAGCATCTAAGCCAAAAGGCATGGGATACGACTCTACTTCATGACTGTTAGTGCGATAGATTTGTTCAAATATGACACACACAAACATTGCCTTTATAAGGCATAGATATTAATTTTGATAAGGCTCGCTAATTTGGTTAAAAAGGCATGGGATACTGTTCTACTTCAGTTATATATCACTGGTTCTGCTAGAATAAATGTATTCTTAAATGTTTTTAAAAAATAAATTGGTAAAAGATTGGTGAAACAGTTGTTAAATAAAGAAACGTGTGATTTTATATATCTTTGGTAATTGCCTATTACATTCAACAAAAATTTAGTGAAATTAATAGTATAGCGTGTCCGGAGAATCCAAAAAAGATGAACAAATTAACTTTTTTTTTTTCAGTGCACATTCAGTGTAATTCGCCAAGGTCCTTTAGTAGTAGAAATAATTGATTTGAAGAAAGAGTGATTTTAGAAGCAGAAGAATTTTACTCCAAATCCAAGTATTTTAACATTTCCTGTGTCTTCAAACTTGCAAACTAATTATAAATTAAAGGTCTAATTTAGTGAACATTTATGGTACAGCAGGCGAAACTTTCTTTTCACGTTTTCAGGTGATTTTGTGTACGCTTAACCATACTTCTCTTGTGTCCTCATAACCACAATACACACTAAGCTTTCTCTTACGCCGCTGTCATTTTCGTTTCTAATTACAGCTGCTGCTAATTAGCGCCATCTACCAGATTATTGATACTAAAAAATCTTTAGATTACTTTTTCTTTTACCACAAAACCGCATTTCATTTTCTACCTTTTGGCATTTTTGTTATTAATTTTACTTTCGTATATGAAGCGTATACAAAGAGTGAAGTATTGTAATTGTGTCAAAAAAATCTGAAACTCAAGAGTTTGACTAATTCTCCACGTTCTAGGAGCATCCCTGAGTTCGAAAACAAAATTTTAGAATCATGTCTGTCTGTCTGTCTGTGAACACGATAACTCAAGAAAACTATTAGAGCTACTGGGATGAAATTTAGTGTGGTCTTTAAATCACAATTTTTGTAGGTTTCTATGAAATTTTGGACAAAAATCCGTCAAGGAAGTCTGTCTGACCAGCGTCCAAGTGGGTCATGTGGAAAGAACTATGACTCAAAACTGATTACCTAGATGGATAAAATTTGGTACACAGTTTTATCGTCGAATGTAGGTCCGTATACAATTTGGGCCAACCGTCAAAAGAGGCGTTCAAATTGTATATTCAATTTCTTTAATTCGATTTTCATGTGCAAAGTATTGGTAGTAACTTTTACAACAATAAATTATAATTTTTTATTACAAATAAATTCAAACTGATTTCATTATTTCAGCAAATCTTTCAGTTACGCGCTTTTGCAATTGTTATGTTGTGGTAGTATAAATTGTTTTCTTGGGAATTCAATCTGTGCTTAATTTTCGCTTTAGTATTCATTGCATTGCTCTATTTTATTGCAATTCCGTTTCAAAGTAATATTCTTTTCTGAAACGGCAACAGATATTTGATTTCAGGTTTGTTTGTTTGTTTTACTTTCTCGTATACGAAGCATACAAAGAGAAAGTATTGTAACTGTCAAAAAAAATTCGAACTCGAGGATTTTGACGAATCTCCACTTAGAAAGTATATTTGAGAAAGTTTAGGGAGATAATTCAGCTGTATTTGAATAAAAAATCTTTCTAGAACGCTATGTATTTTGCATATAACAATATAATTCAAGAAAAAGGACGATTAAGAACAAAAAACAGAAAGAAAACAAGTAAAAAATTATTTCTAATCGGCAATAAAATAATTAATTAAATTAAACTGAGGAAAAATACCGATTTTTTCGAGTATGCTATTTCAAAATCTGACTGCGATTTAACCGCTTAAGGACATAGTTATTTTTTGTAATTCACTGTATTCAGGACAAATCGGGTTATGGATGTTCTTTATTGGTTTAAAAAAAACTGATAAGAATTTTAGCGTGCAGTTTATTTCTGCGTTGTAGATAGATTTTTCGAGAAAGAAGATAAAATCATGTAAAATTAAGTTGCATTAATATGCATTACTGATTACCTTCTTTAATACAACATTTATATAGAGTAGTGTAATGGTAACAAAATAGATAAATCAAAAGCAAAGCACAAACCCTCGCTACATGCGATAAAACCTGCACTTATCTTATTCATTATAATAATTTGTGTAAATATTGTATTAAAGAGATTGATATGAATTTCATATTAATACGAAATACAGTTTTAGTGATTTTATCCTGATAAGTGTTTTCACGAAAACTTACAGCGTACCTGAACTGCGCCTTTCTTATGTTTTATTTAGGAGTAGATTTCGATGGCGCCATCTGTTGACAGTATATAGAACTACATTTCGCGTACATGCGAGGTAAAACATTATTTACACATGTGTATTTCGCGTACTATTCCACTTTTTGAATTCAAATTTTAATACAATGTTTTTTTAATGTATTATTTGGCATTCTGTAAGTTTTGTACAATTCCTGAAAGAAAATCCTGCATGTCATAATAAAAAAAACACATGGAGTTTGAAATTTGGTAATTAATACTGACTTTGCTTTTATATCCTGATAAATTATTTTCTTATTATTTCACTTTTGGGTCCGTAATACTCCTCAAGCTCTTTAAACATAAGAATCAACTCTCTGGCTAAAACGTTTCCACGCTATAATTTATTTATAACCTAACATAAAGCTAATTCATAACAATTACGCCTATGCACTTACACTGGTATGGATGGGACGTCAAGAGGCAAAACAATACCACGCGACAAACTCTTACAGATATGATCTATCCGTTGTGGGGTCAACCATTCTTCTCTCGTGCATTATTAGTCTGCATTTTTAGTGATCTAAATTGACGGTATTTTGTCACACAAGAAAGTTTGACCGACTATCACTGTAACGATGAAAAGACGTTTTCACGTCAAAATAACACATGAAGCGAACTCACTTGCTCTAGGTAATAAATAACTTATAAAGCTCTCATTCTGGGAACACTAGTTTCCCAAACATGAAACCTTGTTCGCCATGAACGTAATTGATTTTAGAAACTGAGATGAAAATGTGAATTTTCAAAATTGTGAAAAATCCTTAAACTATTGAATGCACTGCTCCTTCACAATATTAAAAAGAGAACTCGAAAATTTAATAGCAGTTTTAATGATCGAAGCTCCTCAAGTGTAAATTAAGAGTCAAAAAAGCTGTTTTGCTTTCTATAAAAATATATTTCCCGAACTATAATTAATAACCACCCGGAAGAAGTTCAATAAGCTTCAGTCTGTAGTTGAAGCAATGAAATATGAATTTTATCATTAACAAGAATTTTTTTGAAGAGTTTATTGCTAGGCAGCCAAGTTATGTATGCATAAAATTACCCACGGAGTAAAATAAAATACCTGAAATTAGAGAGTTAAAGAATGTTTTTTATTACATAATCAATTAGTTGGAAATATTTTGTGAAAAGCGAAATTCAACATCAAACAAAAAGGTCACGTCAATATGACGCGTAAATGCGTCTCACCATTATAGACCACATAACGTGTAAGAGAATTTATTTTACTGTTTGAAATAGGTGTTTAATTTTTTACTTTATGTTTACTTTGAAATGTTATTCCTGTTTTATACTAAACTTTTTTATTGCTGTTTTTATTTTTATTGAGCTTTTAAACATTTTATTTTATTTGACATCTAAGGTATCCAACTGAGTTTAGTAAATCGTCATTTTGATGAAATTATCAAAAAACATTTTATGACTTAATTTTGTAGCGTGTTTAATCAACTTTCTAAAACTGTCTCTACTTTTTACTCTACGTGAATTACAAAATGGAGTTACAGTAAGAAGCGTGCGGAGTATTGAAATTAGTATGAGTAGTAGAGAAATGGAAGAAAGTTGATATTTTTTGAGGAAAACTGTCGGCCGTAAATAATGATTTCTCAAAACTTTGTTTAAGTATTGATATGAAATTTTCCGAGATTGTTTTCTGTAATATGCGTGATGTTTTCCCTAAAACTAAGGTCAATTTTAAAAATCAAGTAATATTTTTAAGTGTTTAAACATAATCGAAAAAGCATTTTTTTATGAAATACCAGTTTAGTAACTATGTTCAGCTATATCTCAAAACTATTTTGAAGTACAAGAAAGATTTAGAGCATAACATGATAACTGTCATAAAATGTACGCTATAAGGATTTGTATATTTAGAATATAATTTTGTCTACGGTTGTTAGCGTAAGGCAAATATTTTAGTCATTTTTCCTCAATTTCTCAGTTTTAAAAAAATATTATTCTGAAAGCCTATCTACAATATTTTCATAGTTTAAACGCGCAGTTGAAAAAATAACATTAAAAAAATATATACGATATTTATCAAAAAAATGTCTCCGAACACAGTCGATACCTTAAATGCCTAGTACTGTCTTTAAGCAGCAATTCTTAATTTTGTATTCTATAATCTTGAGAATAAGACTAACGCTCTAATGCCCATGTTGCCAATAGACGACATATTGAAAATATTATTAAATCAATTTACAGTATATAGATGGCAACCTGAGTGTTGAGGGAAGAAATAAAAATATATTGATGTTTTTCACTTGAAGCTGTATCTTTGTTTGCTTTGTTTGCGCAGCGCTTGAGAATAATTTTATTTTATTCTACACGTTGAAGAAATTCCATATCCGTATTATTAATTATTAAAATTAACTGCGTTTTATATTATATAATTTTACATATTCTTTTTTTTTAGAAATAAAAGACTAGTGTTAATAATTGGTAAATAAACTGCTGTTTTAGCCATAAGCAATACTTTATAAAGTAGGAAATTTTGAAAAGTATTTTTCCCATGATTTTATTTAAGAAATTATATTCAAAAAAAAAAATTTTAAATCAATTTAAAAAATCGCGCTTATGGTTATTATCATTTAATTCAAGCATTTACAACTATTTTGTAGTTTTCAGTTTTGAAATAGATTTCAACCAAACTTTTATCGATTTTTTAAAATGATTTATTAAGTAAATTTTACTACATAAATCTGCACTGACATATGATCAACATTAAAATAGCAGAACAAAGTGAAGAATAAGAAAACATATTTAATGGTAGATTACCGATATTGGTAAAAAAACCAGGAGAAGTTGCAGTTTCTGGGAAAATAAAGTAAAATAATGAATGAAATGTAATAAGAAAATCTTTTGTACAAATTGTTACACTATGGGACTTTTAACATGATATTTGGATAAAGAAAAGAAAAATGAATTTTGAATAATGAAAAATGAATTCAATTTTTCTATTTGAACAAGCAAGTTCTACTTAACGCAAATATTTGAATTAAAAAAATACTTAATATTGTTACGGGTAATTCAGTTGGTTGTATATAATGAAAAAACAGTCCAACAAGCAGGATAATGGAGAAAGTCGTTACCATATACAATTTTAGTTTGCAGCATGCACCTATGCTACTGCAATCTGCGGATAAAAAAAAGCATATCCAAGAGTGACAAGCTCTGAAAACAAGTTTGCAAAGCACGAACTAAGCGTCGAGACCACTGGTGCAAATTTACAGTCAAACTCATTGCAAACTATAGCAAAATAGAGTACGAAACGAACTGCGGCTTCGAACGACCGATAATCTTCCTAAACTGCCCTTACCGTCAGCCAGCTGACATAATTCTGAGAGAAGATTTACGTGGAGCATATCGTATCATCTACGCGTTATTTTAATTGTTTTCTTGATTTCATTAATTTTTTAAATTTTGAGAGAATATGATTTGAGTCAAGAGGGGAGTGATTTGTTGCCAATAACTACGTTTTGCTAGTGAATAAATAGAAACTTAAGGTTCAAAAGTAATTACTTTAAAAAATATGGTAATAATCATAAGTTATATTTTTCAACAACATTGACTGTTTTCAGGTTTAATTTTGTTTATAACGTTAAAATTTCAGCATTAAGAAAAGGCGATATAGTTTTCTTTACAGTGATAAATATGCACTGAACGAAGTAACAGTCATATTTCCACAATAGGGCCATTTTATAAAGATAATTGCCATTGTTGGGCTTTTCCCTTTATACATTTTTTATATATTGAGGACCTCTTTCCTTTGACAGAATAGGTCCAAATTTTTACAAGGATTTACGATGTTGAATTGTAAAGATTTACAATGTTTACAATGCATTTTCTCATTGATTCTCTCTCATATTTCCACAATAGGGCCATTTTATAAAGATAATTGCCATTGTTGGGCTTTTCCCTTTATACATTTTTTATATATTGAGGACCTCTTTCCTTTGACAGAATAGGTCCAAATTTTTACAAGGATTTACGATGTTGAATTGTAAAGATTTACAATGTATTTTCTCATTGATTCTCTCGCATATTTCCACAATATGGTTCATTGAGTGAAGATAATAAGCCTTGCTGGCCTCTTCCCTTTTGACCGAATATCTCCAGAATTTGATAAAGATTTACATTGTTGCAAAATTTTATTTATCTAGCTCAAGGTTGAGGAACCATTTTGCATTGAAAGTCCTCATTAAATTTCGGCTGTTGGCAAAAGGCCATACGAGCAGAATCTTAACTACCCTAAATTCCTAGTTTTGGGGAAAATTTCGAATTTATATGTTCAATTTAAATACCATATATTTAGGTATCTAAAATGTTTTATTTTTCTTTCTACGATAATTACATGTAAAGCTATAGCATGAATAATAAGCCGGAAGTGGAAATTTGAAGAGACTTAAAAATACAAACAATTAGTTTGAACAACTTGTTAATTCTTAAGCAATATATTGTCTTAAAATATAGGATTTAAGCTTCTTTTACTTATTTTTATTGTTTTATTGGTTTTTGGTGGCTCTTTTTTGAAAAATACAACACAACAGTAACTACAGCAGTAAAAATTATTTTTAGGCGCTCACCCAGATAGCACGTACATTTGCAGCAAGTTTATTTTTACTTGATATTATCTTGTCATGGCAAATTTGACGCGTGGACGTTGTAGCGTAGCTGATGCAAAATAAAGAGGCAGAATCGCCACCCTCGCTTGCAAAACACGTTTGCGCAGGTTTGCTATCTGTTTCTTACGATGAAAATAGACAACTAGCGCCACCCCTCCTTGCAATGCAAGTTTGCTGTGAAGGCGTCATGACAAGTTCACAGCACGATTGCAAAACAAGTTTGCTGCAAAGATGATAGCACACTAAAAGATAATCTTTGTCTCTGTTTTAATAAACATACGATTTTTAAGAGCATCTCCTAGGCCGTCCGTCTTTTTATTAATTCAATTAATCAATGATAATTTGTGAAAAAGCTAACTTTTTTATAAATAAAACTTTTGAAACATTTTCCATCTTTTTACTAAATATAGAACTCGCACTTTAAAGAAAACTGTATCGCCTTTTTCTTAATGTTGAAATTTTAACGTTTATAAACAAAATTAAACCTGAAAAACAGTCAATGCCTGTTGAAAAATAATAACTTAGACATTTTGTCCCATTTTAAAGTAATTACTTTTGAACTCTAATTTCATAATTTATTCTACTAGCAGAACGTAGTTATTAGCGAAAATCGCCCTCTCTTTGACTTCAAATCATATTCTCAACTCAAAATTTAAAAAAATTAATGAAATCAAGAAAACAGTTTAAAATAAATCGTATAGATGAACGATATTAGCGTAATCTATCTTCTCCTCAGAGTTTATCTGGCCGAGTGGTTTAGAGCGTCAGTTTAGGAAGCGGTAGGTCGCGAGCTCCAATCCGAGGCTGTGCTCGTACTCTGTAGTTTGCAATGAGTTTGACGTGACAGATTTGTGGAAAATTTGACGCGTGGTGACTTCGAAGCTTACGTTAACGTGCTGCAAACTTGTTTCAAGCTTGCACTCTTGTCATGTTACTTTTGTTGCAGATTTGCAGAGCAAGGTTGCTGCAAACTAAAATTGCTATCTGGGCATATTGCAGTTTTATAATTTAATTCTATTTATTTTGAACTGTTATCTGCCCTAGAGTATTTTGAAACATAAATTTATTCATCGATGCTTAAAAATTGCGTGGAAATGGGCAACAAAACTAATTCAGATATCGAGACGTCAGCCACTACCTACTACACAAAATCATTCAGAAAAAATCTAAAAAGCTAAAAGAACACAAAAGTAGTTTAAAATCAATTAAAAGAGGGTTTGACTTACAAATATGGCGAGTTTTAAGATTCTAAAGTTAGTACAAAATTTGTTTGTACTGTATGAAAATCTTTAAACGAATTTTCTGAGAAACTGTGTTTTTAAATATTTTTCTTCCCTGAAAACATCATTTTAGAAAATGTTTCAAAGCATTCAAATGAAATTTTGCCAAAATGTTTTATTTATTTCTAGCTATATTTTAAACTAAATTCTAAGCTCTCTGCCTATAGTTATTTATTTTAATGTTTTTAGTGAAAAAACTCTTTTTTAAAAAATCTGGTTTGTTCACGAAGTTTGAAATACTTCCAAAACTTTTAGAGGCACTAGAAATCTTTTAGTTCATAACACAGATACGCATGTTAGCTATGTAATGTGCAAAAATTGATAAAATATATTGAATAGAATTTGTTATAGGAGGTTTGGTGTAAGTGCAAGTTTTCAATACCATTTTGCTAAAAATTGATTATATTTTTAAAGACAAAGAAATTGATTTGGGATTTTTAGTTTTATAACTGATCTTAATTAAAAACATGTATGTTTCATTAAAAGTTTAAAAATTTTTTAAAAAAGTTCTCCGAAAGTAATCGCATACCTTAACGGTTATTGTTCCGTAATTATTGTTATATTTGCGTTATTTCAAAATCGTCTGCACGTAATTAACAATTATTAAACTTTAAAAAGCAGACAATTACATATTTCAATGCAAATTGTAATGCAGCATAAGAAAGTCAAGAAGACCGCAGGTTCACCATCCCTGCTTTAGCTTGTTACAGTGTTCACATGAAAATTGGCAGCAAGGCAGACAAATTTCCCGCTAACAGATTTATTTCAGAACTAGCTGTTGCTCGGGATTAAAATACTTTCATGTCTAATATTTTTGATGTAAAGAACTACTTTTGCATAGAAAATTACAATACCCAAAATTCTTTTATCGTTTGAAATGTTTTTTAATTAAAATGAGAATATCAGTTGAACCAAACGATTTTTAAAAACCGCCGATTGCTAATTTTCTCCATAAGTTATTAGTATTTATTGCATAGGTACTTCAAATTTTGTTCATTAATCTTGCAGTATAAGAAAGATTTTAACGGATGTTTTGGGACAATTACATAGTAAATTTTTCATTGAGAAAAAGCTTTAGAATAAATATGAATAAAAAAATAAAATTCGTCTTCATCCAAAATTCTTCTAATGTGATCTAGCAACAGTTCTTATGTATTCTTGTTCTTCACGAATAAAAATAGTGTCATAAATTGTAAATTTTATACAGAATTTAATTTTTCAAAAATTATTAAAATGAGGGCAACGAATTGAACAGAAATGAAAGCTGTGTCATAAAAAGTTAATTTTTTAAACTTTTATTATGTGTAAAAATAGTTTTTGTGACATAATACATATTTTTGAAAAATATCACGGAAAATGCCAAAATTTTGCTTAATTTTCAATTAACTGAAATTTTAATAAGATTTGGTACTTTTAAAGTTGCCGGTGGGCTCTCTCCTTATGTAAAACATATTTATAAAAATGAGCAAAAATTTCAGAAATAAAGGTAAATTAGTTCAAAGTCTCAATTTGCCTAGCAATGGGGTAGCTATAAATTTGCATTATTTCAAAATCGTCTGCACGTAATTAACAATTATTAAACTTTAAAAAACTAATAAAAATTGAAGGAAAAATGTCACAGATATACATACAAGGTAAAATATTGAACTTTAAGAAGGTATAAAATATTTTTTGTCCAACAATTTGCTCCGAAGTTGCGGCGGAAAAACGGTTTCGCTTAATTTCTAAACTGTTTAATTAACTTTAGGACTTCGAAATGTTTATAAATGTCTTTCCCTTGTCTTAAATAATAAGTGTGCAAAATTTAATTGAAAACAGTCCATAGGTTTAGGAGGAGATGTAGAGCATAGCCACATACAAATTGAAAATCTTTTTTTACAAATTTTTTTGTGTCAAAACCGACAATGTAATTTGGCCATTTTCGATGTACTTTTTCTCAAAATCTATTATAGATACATATCTGAAATTTTTTATACAAATTAAGTGCACCTTTCTCAATGTACTGAAATGAGATTTTGGTAAATTTTTAATTTTTTATAAATTTAAAAGTATTGACTTAGACATAGTGAAATTTTACCCTATTTTGACAAATTATATATATATATATATATATATATATATATATATAAAATAAATTTTTGAGTTTTTGGTACAAAAGCTTATTTCAATATAATTGGGAAAGTGTGCTTTACTTGTAAAAAAAATATTTCAAAGATTTATGTATAAAAGATTTTGAGAAAAGGCACATCGAAAATGGCCAAATTGCATTGTCAGTTTTGACACAAAAAAATTTGTAAAAAAAAAAGTTTTGAGTTTAAAAAAAACCCAAATTCAGTATAATGAGAAATATGTACTTTACCTGTATAAAAAGATATTAAACTTGAATCTGTAACAGATTTTGAGAAAAAGTACATCCAAATAACCAATTTCGCATTGTCGGAATAGGGGTTCCAACACCCTTAAAAACCAGCGAGAGCGACCTTCCCAAAACTTTCTCGCATACGACCAGTAATGTGGGGTGGGTAAACACCCAGTTGGCAGGTAAATATTTTTGGGGTATTTACCCAAGGCCTGCTTATTTTGAAAAAAAATCATGAATCATGATTTACAATGAAAAATATAAAATTTATGAATTCCCAAAAAGTTAATATTTTGCAAAAAAATTGCGTATGTTCGCAATTTGTACGCGCGCTGAGGTACCACAACTTTATTTAACGTTTTTGAGTACGAAATCTTACTCTAGATATCGCACAACATTTCACTACACATCTGGTTAATCACAGGAGTCCATCTGGAGAATGTCAAAACAAAATTTCGTTTTGGGGATTACCATAATTTCCGAAGCGTGTGTTTGCGGCTCGCTACAATTTCCGCGAAGGTCAAACGCCAACCATACTCACTTGAGTAAAATAAGCGAAACGCTCGCCAACACACAGTCGTAATGTGCATTTTGAATTAAATATGCAAATTGAACACCTATTTTTCAAACGAATGAGATGAAAGTTGGGCACAGATCTATAATTAATGTCAGCATCCGCGATATCAGGTTTTATTTATCTAAGCCAAAGAGCTTATGAAATGCAAGTATGCGATTATACAGACCGACAGACAGTCAACAATTTGATGGATTTGGCCCAAAATTCCATACGGACTTACATTCATGACGATAAAACTGTGTACCAAATTTATCCATCTAGCTATTCAAATTTTTGAGTTATAGCGTTCACATGATTTCGGACATACAGACAGACAGACTTCCCATTGAAGTATTTTGTCCAAAATTTGATAGAAATCTACAAATTATGTACAGAAATGACATACCAAATTTCATCCCCGTAGCTCAAATAGTTTTCGAGTTATCGTGTTCACAGACAGACATAATTCCAAAATTGTGTTTTTCGGACTCAGGGAGGTCTAAAACGTGGAGATTCGTCAAAATCTCGAGTTCGAATTTTTTGACGATTACAATACTCTCTCTTTGTAAACTCCGTATACGAGAAAGTAAAAAGAAAAATATATGGGAACTAAGATATTCAGGAAGGTTCCGAAATTTTGAATCTCTGTCTACCAATAAAGCGCAGACAGATTCTCCAAAATTCTACTAAATAATAATTATTTTTACAAACATAAATTTTCTAAACAATATTCCTTTTCGTTTTTCGTGCTGTTAAGAGATAATAAAATCTTACAGGAAAGAAGATTAATAACAATTTTCTTGACACGGCTGCTCATTAAGTCACCCAACAAACTCGCCTCAAATTAAAAAGCATTATAACATCGTGCAGTCATAGCTGTTAAGGAAGATTATTCAATTACATGTGATAAATGTGCAGTAAATAAAAGCTAATTATACAAACCATCAGCTCGGAGCGTTGAGGATTATCGCTAAATAATTGCCTTAATCTAGACGGCGTCAATTAGTGCCACGGATCTCATATCTTTAATTATCTTTCTGCCATAATCTTATTACGCATTCCACTTCCAAATATCTTCCCTCTTTTCTCTGGCTTGATATAAAGAGATTTGAGATAATTAGGATTATTTTGGATATAACTATATTAATTAATGCGGAAATTAGTGGATTGGTCGGATCTTTTACTATCACTTTTCACTTTTTGGTATAGGATGTACAGAAAGAGAGAGAAAGTTTTAATTAAAAGCTTTCGACATGTCTACATTTGTCCGAAGATAATAAATTTTTGGAATTAGGTTTGTATGTCTGTGAACGCTATAACTTTACTTTACACTACGACGCATCCCTAACTCTAGCGATAAAAATCTCCGGTTTGTAGTTTGGATGAGTGTGCGTAGAAACTTTATTGAATAAAAAAAGAAAAGAAGAAGAAAAAAAAAGAAAAGAAAAATATTGACATGCAGCTTTTAACATCGACGAGAAACATGTGATAATTATAAAAACGATGAAAAATGTGTGTTTACATATTATAACAAAATTGTCTTGTGGGTGTACGTGAATGCAGTCCTATAAGCAGGATAAAAAAATAAAGTTCTTTATTTTACAAATATTCCAAGAAAAGAAACGTAGCACAAGTATTAAAATAGCACTCGTAAAAATTCACAAAAGAGATTACCAATAAATCTCAACACAGCGCTCAAATTTTTCTTATCAGTTCACCAGCTTGCTTGCTGATCAAAATCCAACTAACTCTTCTTGGCTTGAGAGCTTGCTTTAATACTTTTTCAAGAGGAAGTGACTTCATTACGTAGGAAGTAACGTAATCTCCAGAAAGTTCATGAAGCCAGTAGAAATAGGTTGAAAGTTCGAGGTCCTTCTAGAAAATTCCTTTTGTCTCCAAGTTTGCCGCCAAGTCGCCAAATTTGTCACCAATGTAGCCAAATTTGTCACCAATGTCGCCAAATTTATCGACAAGCCGCTAAGTTTGTAGCCAAGATTAGCATCTCAGGGAAACGACTTTATAGCCGTGTAACATTATGAAAAGAAAGACTCGCGGAGAAAAAACAATTTTAAGACAGGTCCCAAAAGTTCGCTGCATCTATATACTTGTAGTAGGACTGATTAGGGTGCTAGATATTGAACCTCTAGAGGGTCTTAGTCCATAAATTTGAGGACTTGGTGAAATTGATATGTGATCTTTCCACAAAAACTGTAAGTCTGTGTCGAATTTTGAAGAATTCCCTCAAAGGGAAGTCGGTCTGTCTTTCCGTCAGGGTTCATGCGAATATATTACTCAGAAACTGAATGAGCTGAACGAATGTAATTTCACATGTCGTCATGAAATCGCAAATGTGCAGGGTGTCTTTAAACTACTGTCGAAGCATCTTCGCATCATAAATTTTATTACGGAACATGACGATAAATTCATGAAGTGCAACGCAGAAAGTTTTTCTTTATCAACTCAAAGTTACTTAATTTCTATATTGCAGCATTTCAAATCTGATAATCCATCAACATTTGGCGGAAACTGAGTTCAATCTCGATGTGATTCGTGTCCCGATAGGTATTCGTGTGGAAATTAAATAACTTCGTTTGTGTTATTGGGAAAAAAAACCCACCTTCTTGAGTTATACTTTATGAGAATATAGTATAATATTTATCGCCATGTTTTTCTAATTAAAAGTTATAAGGTAAAGTATCCCCGATTATTCTTTTCGCATGGACTCAATATTTTGAAAACGACTTCGTCTGGGAGCTCTTTCAGAACGTGCCTTTTTCGAGGGAGTAAGAAAATTTCACCACGCGGTTCGAGAAGGGGGTGGTCACGAGCCATTGTGAGAAACGGTGAGTGATAAAAGGGAGAATAAATAAAAATACTAAAAAATGGAACCATAATTGTGGAAGAGTTAAAAATAATAGCATACAACGATAAGAAGTAAGAATCTGGTGGATGACTTCATCAGAGGCCATACATCCATACAGATCAAAAATGGAATAGCTTTTCTGTAGAGGAGAAAGACTTTAAGGTCTGATTATTTAATATCCCCTAAGGCCTGAACCCATTCCGGAATATAAAAAGGAGCGTTTTCTGTTGATAGCTGAACATTTACGCCTCTCTTTAAAAGTACACAGGTTAGGGAAGCTGATGAACAGCGAGGGAGAATGACAAGGAGCCTCAACGCCTGTGTTAAGCGAAGACACCCCCGGACTTCGGGTCATTCGTCAAAGCGCCCCCTGAAGAGTGAATGGCCAATTATCCTGTTGTGTCCCCATCTAAACGAGCTGACCACATGTGCGGTGAAAATTCCTTCCTCCCTGGGATTCTGAGATTTGACGCATGGAATAGCTTTTCTGTAGAGGAAAAAGACTTTAAGGTCTGATTATTTAATATCCCCTAAGGCCTGAAACCATTCCGGAATATAAAAAGGAGCGTTTTCTGTTGATAGCCTTTTTTTTAGAAAATTCCTTCCTCCCTGGGATTCTGAGATTTGACGCATGCCCTTCACAAGGGACTGTAGACGCATGTGACAGCGTATGTCACAGCCCACGCGAAAATATTATGATTTATGGACAGCTGTGGATTAGTACCAATTTTTTTCGCAAATGTGGCTAAGTACTTTTCTAGATGTAAAAGCTCTAATCAACAAACAGCGTCAAGTTCAAACGAAACAAAACAAAGAAAACGCAATTCACCATGTCAAATACATCATTTTTTTCCCTGTTAAGATTCGAAACTCCTTACATGCTTAATTTTGACACCCAAAAATTCTTTTTAAAACCCCCAGAAATCAGATTCAAACATCTCCATCCATTTACTCAAACAAATCTTTAGAAACAGTACGGAATCATTTCTTACTTTTTTCATCCATGCAAATAATACTTTTTTTATTCTTCGAGACTGCAAACATCCTCACAGAAAAGCCATTCAAAAGGGTTCTTCGGCAGCTTAGTTTTCGCTTCTCCGGAAGTTTTCCTAGGGGAACTATTGAATAGAAAACTATCCTCTTAAAAAAGAACAGAAAGAAGCTAACCACTGCTGTATTGCCACCCCGTCTTTGCTATTTACAGTAGGAACGCTGCTGCCCAGGAGTAAGTAGTTCTCTTACTTTCTAAAGCCACGAGGTTTGGCTGGTATCTCTTGACTAGATTTATTAGGGGGGAATTCAGGCTAGTGGTATTAGAGGTATCTAGTTATTTTTGGTGGACATTAAACCACCTTTTGATGTGAAAGCAATGAATCTCTTTGCATCAAAATGAATGAAGTATCAATTGGATTTATTTGCTTCCATGTTGGAAATCTTTTATTCAGAGAATCATTTGTGTTACTTCTCAGATATTTATCAGTTAGCACAACTTTTATTTTTTAGGTGTATTTCAAGTACAGCGGTGTCTCGTATAACGATTTCTCCTGTAAAATGAATTCATACTAGGGTTGTAAATAAACTTGAGGCAACGTAGTCCAGAAGGTCGCAGAAGAACGGCAAATCGCTGTTGTCTATGACTAAATCGCATAAAACAGTCGATGCAGATAAGGGGATACATTACCTTCTGAAAAATATTTTTATTTAAAAAAATTATTTAAAAGGTTTTATACTTTTAAAACATAACAATCATATAAAGTCTTCGTAAAAAGAAAGAAATCAATTTTGATCTGCTTGTTCAGTTGAAATTTAAATTTTTTAAAGAAAATTCGGTACCTACGTATTAACGCCACCGAGGTTACAGATTGGCGGTAATGCGCCAATAAAGAGCAATCTTGTTTACAAAAACCGCCAAATTGGCGGCACTGAAAAACCGCCAAATTGGCGTTAATACGTAAGTACAAAAACCGCCAAATCTGTAGCTGCGGTGGCGTTAATACGTAAGTACCGAAAATTCGATTTTTTAAATTCCCTACTACTTTTTCAAATATGAATATTTTTGCTTCAAATTTTATTTGCAGATTTATGAAAATATATTACACCATATTGTGCATGGATTGTAGGATGCATCTAATATTCGCTTAACCTTCCAGCGGGCGCGTGTCATGCTTCTTACGACACAAAAATTTTCTTTATTTTTACTATGGCAGCTGCAAATTATTTCATAATACTAATAAGAGATACGTCAGGAAAGCAAATCTTTTCATCAAGAGTGAAAATTAATTTTAATATTATTTGCACAATCTAAAATTATACTGAAATCAGAGAAAGTAACGAGACTTAATAATCACCATATAGCACGTACATTTGCAGCAAGTTTGATTTTAACTTGATGTTACCTTGTCATGGCAAATTTGACGCGTCAAGCTGGAAGTGAACTTGTGTGTGAACTAACAATGCAGAATCGGCGTCCTCGCTTGCAAAACGAGTTTGCCACAAGTTCGCCGTGACAACTAGCGCCACCCCTCCTTGCAATGCAAGCTTTTTTTGAGTTTGCAAAACAAGCTTGATGCGAAGATGATAGCACAAAGATATAATTATCTTTGTCTCTGTTTTAAAAAAACATCCTATTTTAATAGCATATCCTAGACCGTCCTTCTTTTTATTAATTCAATAAATCAATGATAATTTGTGAAAAAACTAACTTTTTTTATAAAAAAAAATTGAAATATTTTCCATCTTTTTATTAAATATAGAACTCGCACTTTAAAGAAAACTATATCGCCTTTTTCTTAATGTTGAAATTTTAACTTTCATAAACAAAATTAAACCCAAAAAACAGTCAATGTTTGTTGAAAAATAATAACTTACATTTTGTTCCATTTTAAAAGTAATTAATTTTGAAACCTAATTTCGTAATTTATTCTACTAGCAAAACGTAGTTATTAGCGAAAATCGCTCTCTCTTTGATTTCAAATAACTTTCTCAACACAAAATTTAAAAAATTAATGAAATCAAGGAAAAAGTTTAAAATAAATCGTATGCGCGATCTATTAGCACGATCTATCTTCCCCTCTCGCACTCTATCTAGCTGAGTGGGTTAGGCGTCGCGCTAGGTCTCGAGTTCTAATCCGAAGTTTTTTTCCTACTCTGTTTTTGTTATGTTTGCAATGAGTTTGACGTGGCAAGCTTGCTGCAAGTTCGTCGCGTGGTTACTTCGTCGCTTCTGCAAACTTGTTTCAAGCTTACACTCTTGTCGTGTCAACCTTGCTGCAAGCTTGCAGATTTGCAGTGCAAGCTTGCTGCAAACTAAAATTGCTATCTGTGTCTTATTTTATAAAAAAAGTATTAAGCAATATATAATACAAAAATTATAATACAAACTAAAATTGTACAGCAAAGATTTTCTTCATAGTTTCTAATCTTTGCTGTTGCATATGAAACATTGAACTTTTGCCAGAGAGTGACGCTTACAAGTACACTATATATTGTACCTACTGCATTTCATGGATTTTGATGATCGTTTTCTTTCTTTCAAACAAAAACCACAAGCTCTTCTTCTCAATTCTGGTCGCTGTTCACTTGCTTTTTCAGTTTGTGATATATAATTTAAACTTAAAGACATGTTAAGGCATGTATGGCGAAGATCAGATTTTTTGTGCTGGAGTAGTGAAGTGTTTTTTCCATAAGACTGAACTTAAAGTTTTTCCAAGAAAAATTCTTCGGTTCGGTGGATTATTGGCAGGCATATTACATATTAAATATCTTTGATAATGTAAAATTAAATATTAAATCGCCCTAACCCGCACTGGTTTTATAATTATCAAACTGAAACGTTAAAAAGTGAAAAAAATTATCAAGTTACACGAGAGGGTACGCTGCATAAACTTTACGACAGAAGCCTAAAACAGTATAAAAACACCATGAAACTCGGATAAACCCATTTAATCCTTCAGAAAGGGGTCGCATGAAGGAATAGCAATGACTTTCAGACAGTTTTGACTCCACATAAGTAAACAGGGTATAAAAAATCCCGTTCGTCGTAAAATTTGCGCAGGCGCGCCCGCTGGAAAGTTAAATATAGATTTTTAACTATTTTATGTTCTGAAAAATGAGGAAATTTAGCAAAAACTCAATTTTTATTTTGTATATAAAAAACCTAAGGAGCTGAATGCTTATTGCATGCACAGTTTTATCATATGCATAACGATAAACAAGTAGTATCTGAAAAGGGAAAAAAGCCTTAGCATTTTCAGAACATGAAAGTGAGGAAAAGTACGACACGGAGAAAAAACCTGGTAAAGTCGCCATTTGTGCGTATTTATCATTGGTCAAATAATGCGCATATTTATCATTGGTCAAATAATGTGCATATTTATCATTGGTCAAATAATGTGCATATTTATCATT